>JAXCGZ010003818.1:35000-165000 GCA_037179515.1 Halocaridina rubra
ATATATATCTGAGAGAGAGAAATATAAGGACCTTTGAGGAAGGAAGAGCAATTTCTTTTCCAAGTTTCCAGGCAGCTCTTAAGTCTCACTCTCCTTGGTGGAGGCATAACCAATCCTGAATAGTCTCTCCCCCTTCCCCCCAAAAAAATAACCACACATTCACAATGTTGATATGTTTTGCAGGGATTATGAACAATGAGGCTTAGGTCTCAGCTCATACAGAGTTCAGAAACTACACACTGTTCCTTTCCATTACTGTCACAAAGTCAGCCATCTAAATTCTAACTTGAAAACCAACTAATCATTCAAGAAATAGGAACTGGGGGATGTAAGGGAAGTGGTGATGAGCTGCATGAAGAAAAAAAAAATACAGTATTTCCTTTCTGAAAGCACCTCGCTTATGCTTGTCTCCTTGCATAGTATCTAAGGAAAGTGGAAGTGGGATTCTATAGCTCTGGGAAAGAAAAAATAAAATTAGAACTTTTTTCTTTTTTAAATAATTTCTTTTTTCTATTAGCAAGGTTATCCTACGAACAGTTACTATGGTGCCTTATATCAAAAAGCAAAATATAAGAGAACATAAGTGTGAGCCATACGCAAAGTCTGTGAAGGTGTCCAAATCACTGTAAGGTACATTATAAGTGGTGCACATAAACAAGAACATGGCAAAAAAAGTAACGGTAGTCACTAGTATACACCTAAAAGTTAAAATAACATTACACATAGATGTGAAATTAAGTGGTTTATACAAATAAGTATTAATGAGGAAAAAAAGGTAATGAAAGTCACCAGAATATAATTAAAAGTAAATCTAACACTAAACCTAGATGGCAAAAGGTACAGATCCAAACCCTATGTACATGAAGTTTTAAGCTGGCGCTGTGAATAACGTGCACAAGTCACTATATCACACTTTCATTCCATTCATTGCAATTATTGATGATCACATTTTCCCTGAGTAAAGATGAAGAAATATAAAAACTAGTCTTTTAATGAAAGGCGAAATGAAAGTTTTTATGGCAATGACTAGGCAAATTGCACTCTCTTGGAGCAGATTAACGACAACTGGCTTTCTGCAATATATGGGAGAGTTATTCTTCGCCATGAAAGATGGATGTGACTGAAATGACAGGAAACCATCCATAAGCTATTTGAGGAAGTTGTCTCCCCTTCTGAGGGCAGATCTTTCACTAATTCTGTAGGTCAAGGCAAGAAAAGTGAACAACATAGCTTGACATGCGTGTTGAAGTGCAAAACCATTGAGATTTAAAGCCTAATCCTAGCAATTTAAGAGAGTTCCCATGTCAGGGTTAGAAGACGTTTAGAATTTATATGACAAAGACCTTTCATGAACTCAAAAAACACTGTGTTGGAGACAACAACATCGAAGACAAGGCTGTTACTAAGATTCTACATTTAGAACAAAAATTCCAAGAAATTTAAGACTGTCCTGATGGTAAGCATGGCTAGATTCTTCTCTTGAATGAAAGTGGTAATATTTGACAAGGTAGTTTCTAACTGCCCTGAGAGAGAGAGAGAGAGAGAGAGAGAGAGAGAGAGAGAGAGAGAGAGAGAGAGAGAGAGAGAGAGAGAGTATATATATATATATATATATATATATATATATATATATATATATATATATATATATATATATATATATATATATATATATATATATATATATATATATATATATATATATATATATATATATATATATATATATATATATATATATATACAATATACAATATAAATATATATATATATATATATATATATATATATATATATATATATATATATATATATATATATATATATATATATATATATATATATATAATATATATAATATATATATATATAATATATATATATATATATATATATATATATATATATATATATATAATATATATATATATAAAATATATATATATATATAAAATATATATATATATATATATATATATATATATATATATATATATATATATATATATATATATATATAAAATATATATATATAAATATATATATATATATATATATATATATATATATATATATATATATATATATATATATATATATATATATATATATATATATCGGAGATGGCTAAATAGGTAAATGTGACTGAAAAGATAGTGTTTTTTTAAACTTTCTACGAGATAAGGTTTGTGCCCCCATGGCCCATAGAGCCTGTAAGAGGAATCACAAATATGAACGTACAACTGAATCAATTTGCTGCATTGCTTTTTTCAGATATTTAATTCCGGTTAGGCTTTGTCTCTAACAGAAACTATAGACAGGATAGATGGAAAAAAAATTAAAAACACAATGCAAATTTTAAGTACCCAATTCACATATTGTAATGTTGTAATTCTTCTATATCTTTATTTATATTAGTAGTGAAAGTACTATCAACAGGAATATATTAGGTAACAAGTAAATGTGTGTGATATAGTGCATGTTCATATACAGGATGCCACCACCTGGTATGATATAAAAATGATACACAAAGTTAGATTGCATGATTCTCTTCCGACAGGTTCCAACTTAATGTATAGTTGGTATAACCGTATACATGATACTTAACAGAAATAAAAGGACAACATTTATGCTACTGATAAACTGTTAGGAGAAGACAGTTTCTATATGATAGCTTTTTTCCTAAAAACTGCATACATGGTTATAAGATTATCAACATCATGCCTCAATAAAGAATTTTACATCATTCAGAGTAAACAATCAAAACCACAATATTCTTGAATAGCTAATATCAATGTCAAACAAAAAATTTACCTCCAAAGAAGCTGATTTTGTTACGAGACTTGAATATTCACCATATTCATTAGCATGATCGTGGATTTTCAGTGTTTTTGCGAATTTTGTGGTATTTGTAACTTTTAATCCACGAGAAAACACAACAGGGCCTGTCCAGAGCTGTAACAGTAAAACGGTAGGATTACTGAAAAATGCTAGTATTCCAAAAATAAAATTCACTACTAAAAAACTAATGCATCTAAATATTCTAAACACTCAGAGTTCAGAACCAAACTCAAAACGTTTAAGAAAGCTCTCATTTTAAGCAAATTACTGCACAAATTGTCAACAAACTTCCATGAAGCCTTTGAATCTGGGTCTGAGTGTTTACTGACATACATATTTTTGAAATCATGATTAAAACTACAGTACACTCCAGGTGAGCAAGGGTAAGTAAACATCTTTATTTATTTTTCTCATTAGATCTGAAGAAATGAAAGTACCTGAGGGCCATCTGCAGTCATAATTGTAGATGATATATTCTCAAGATAAGCTACATTATTTCTCCTGGCCTCCAAATTCTTAGCAATGTCCATTATACAAGTCAGTAGAGAAGAATTTTTGTTCACTGCTGCAATATTAATAGAGGTAAATTTGCTTATGCAGAGTTTTATAAGCATATGATTATAATCAGTTTATGCATAGCAATGTTCTTGACTAACACGATATCACAATAAAATCACTCTGAAATTTGAAAGTTTCTTTCTCCCTAAATGCTTAAACGTCTTCCATCAGAAGCTGAAAGGTTACACCAATATAGTTTAATTAAGAAACAAAAGTAAACAAGACTTAGGATATTCAACTTTTGCATACCAACTAAGTTATAAGTAATAAATAAACCTTAATAGCAGTCATCAAACAAATTCTCTAAAACCAACTCAAAGCACAATGCTCCTGTGTATATATGAGGTGCATTGTACTATACTGGGCTATTTACTAATACTACAAAATGGCAGAAAACGCATTTAAAGCTTTGCAACTATTAACACAGTAGCCGTTTATGTTATTTTAAAGATTTTTTAAGCCTACCATCAAAATAACATGAGACTAGTTGCAAAACTTTAAACACCTTTTCTGGTATTTGTAGTTTTGGCATTTGACTCAGTATAGTACTAGGCACTTTGTATATAATGAAAGGAACCTACCTGAGAATGGCTTCATTAAAAAGGCATAAGCTCTCAAACTAGGAGAAGCCTCATTGTCATCAGCGCATATGTAGGTTATAATAATATCATTCTCAACCAATGCACCATGAAGGTTAGTCATTATGGAGCAATTTGTCACAAAAGTGTACACTAAATGATAGTGAGCACTCTGGTCGTCCAGATAAAATAAAACTTTCTTCTGAAAAATTAAATAAACTAGTTCAATACTGCACTTAAGCTTACATCAATGAGGAAAACCTCAAAAGTGAATTGAAATATCACTGGGCCATGAATTTCTCATTCAATGATCAAAAACATAATGTATACTGTTACAGTATGATGACAGTTTCACAAGACCACTATATTATTAAGTAAATTTACAATAGAAATTGTTCAAACTCAACCTCTGACTAGATTACAATTTAAAATTTCTAACTGCTAACTACAATCAATATAAATTACATTACACTGTATATAAAAATACTGAAAAACTATGATTATCTTTCAAAGAGAAATAAAGCAATTTATCTACAAATTACGATACATACCCGATCAGATATCAGTATCATTGTGTCTAGATTGCGAAGTGTTAAAACACTTACTAAGTTGCCACTAAAAGAAAACTCAGAGGGAAAGAGCTGCCATTCAAAGAACTGTTCTCCTGAAAAGATAAACATTAAATCTTTGATAACATTATGCAACCAGACACAGAGCTACATAGAAGTTGATAAAATAAATTTTTCACATACATATCCAAAAATAATAATCTGTGATAAGGATAAACTGTTACTGTATCTTTAAGTATGGCATCATGTAGCAAATACTGAAGCTGATCACATCTGGCTATTGTTCATCAGAATGTATTGTAGAGCCAGTTAGGTAAATAATTATTTGCCACTTCCTTTACCCTACTAGGCAATAAGTAGGGGTAATTCTCCAAGGTACACTTTGCCGAGGTAGATCTTCCAGTAACTGAAACTGGATGTAACACTTCTCATCAAAGCACTCATTCCCTAGAGGTCCCAAACAAAACAGAATGGAGGCTCTACCTACAAAACTAGTGAGCCACGGGTGCAAATTTCTACAATTTGAATAGTGTGTCAGAAGGTATAAAGCAATATATAGACCAAAGAACACATGTGCTTTCAAGAGCAAAAATTACCTTCCTAGTGTTCTGGCACTATTAATCAGATAGTGTGGGTGACAGCCACTTGATTTATAGAATATTTCAATACAGGCTACATCCAAGAAACTAAAATAAATGGAAAGAGGAAGGGTTGAAATTTTAAGGTCTATTAATAATAGACAATGCACCTGTTTATCCTGAAATTTGGAGTTTATAATTTTCTTTCTAATGCAGTATCACTGCTTCAGCCCCTTTACCAGGACATTATTTGCCACATTATGGCCACGTAGACACGTCTTGTATATTATCGGATTCCATCAGCAATTGATGCAGATTCTATATGCTGGAAATTATTCACTCCTGCTGATGCAATAACATTAAAAAAACTGCAATTATACTGAAAGACATCAAGATCTGGTTTCACTCCCACAAAAATGTCATCTGCATGTCACATGACTATTATGGAGATGCAATTTATTTCTAAGACCCAACTAATGTCTGAGATGCAATATGTTTCCACTGATATGAAGGTCAAAGGAAGGTTATGGGAGCACTTAGCCTCCTCCGGATGCCACTATTATGCTTTCTCTTACATAAGAAGTTAGAATGTGCTTATGTAAGATATCTGTAATACAACTGGTTGGGTAAATTAGAGTAGGAGGTGCTAATTAATGTAACACCCATTTTATATGTCCTTAAAACCATAGAAGCTACTTTTTTGTTTTACATTTTCTAGAGGGTTGTATCAGCTTAAATCATGTAAACACAGCTGCCTGTTGCAGGAGGGTTTTATTTCTACCTTTAAGAACTTTCATTCATTGCTGTTCTTGTGTAAGATTGTGCCACGTTACACATGTTCCTTATATGGTCCACTGAGGGGCAAGGGAAGAATACCTGAAGAGGGCAAATGCTATGAAAAACTTAGGAAATGAGATTCAAGACCTCTCAGAGAAGTAAACAGTTTGGATGACAAAATGTAAAATATGGAAAAATAAATGAAAGAGAAGTTGGAGAACAAGGATCTCTATAAATACTACACTCTGAGGCAATATATATGATTTGGAAAAAGAAATTAGATACAAGAGAAGGAAAGATAGCATATATAGAAAAAAATAAAAAAGCTTGAAGGAGAAGTTGTGGAATATAATTTCCAAACAAATGGATAATAGAAAGGGTTAATTACTTTTTGGCACTGCTGTTTTGGTGCCGTGAATGGCACCTTTACTAATTAAAAATAGGATAATTAAAACTAACTTAACTTAGCCTAGCCAAAACAGCTTAGTGCCATAAAGGCAACGCCAAAACAGTTTAGCGATAAAAGTGTCGGTGCCAAATAGTCCCATTCCATAATAGAAAGCTGGGCGATAGGGTATAGGAGTTAAATTTTTTTTCATGAATATGACACCAGGACAGGCAAGAAAACTGCCCTCACTAGGCCTGGGCAAAAAGACGACACCATGACAAAGAAAAAGTAAAAGGTCAAGGATAAGGAAGAAACAAAGAAATGAAACACAATAGGAAAGGACAGGCTGAAAGAATAGCCAAAGCACCGAGGACCCAGAGATATGGCAGAGCTAGGCCCTGAGATGATGTTAGATCTGATTGTTGATGGAAGATAGGTTATAAGAGTTAGGAAGCACAGAAGGAGGAAGAGAGTTCTGGAGTCTGGAAGTGGATGGGAAAAAGCAGTCTCTACACTGACCAATCCGTGAGCTACAAATCTCCACAGAGTACCTGTGAGACAAGGCCGTTTGACAGCTAAGAGACAGAGATTCTATATTAAAAGTAAGAGAAGGGTCATTGATGAGTCTGTCTTAGAGTCCACACTATCAAGGAGATATGTGTAAGAAGAAGCACCCAAATGAGCGAGCAGTATTCTAAGCAGTGGCGGATAAGACCTTTAGAGATTTTAAGGAACTGCAAAAAGGAAAAGTAATGATAGAAACGAAACAAAACTCCCAATTTTTTGGATGCAGATTTAGAAATTCGGATTGTGTGATTCCTCCAAGACAAGTTAAAGGCTATCTGGATTCCTAATGTGTTAATAGAATTAAAAGGGTAAATTTCATTAGTTTCAAAGACAATTGGGCTATCAGGAGGAGAAGATGAAACAAAGATAGCCAGAAACTGTCTTGGAAGCATTAAACTGAACTAAATTTTGGGGGCCCCTCTCAGATACCCACTGCATATCGGAGCTGAGAGTAGAAGAAAGTGATACGAGAGTGATTACAAGTAGTAGATGAAAGATGTGAAGAGAAGGCAGAGGAAAAATGAAGTCCAAAATCATCGGAAAAGGCACGGAGAAGAGAGGAGGATGGGGAATGAAGATGATCGTTAATGAAGAGAAGACACAGAGTAGGTGAAAGAACAGAGTCCTGTGGAACACCACTGGTAACAGTGAATGAGCAAGATATTTCGCCGTCAACAATTACAGACATAAAACTGGAAATCAGAGAAGAGAGAGAAGGGGTAAAGCCATAAGCAGGGAGTTTGGACAACAGAGCCTTGTGACACAATCTGTCAAAAGCCTTAAGAGATATCAAGGGTGACAACAAAGGATTCCCCATTGTTCTTTAGAGAAGATGACCACACATGAGTATAATATAGGGCAGGAGGTCACCAGTGGATCTTGCCTTGCAGAAGCCATACTGGTGATCGAAGATAAGTGAGTTAGATTCAAGACGTTTCAAGAAGTGAGAATCGAGCAAAGTTTCGAATACTTAAGCGACAGCAGAGATTAGGGCAACAAGTCAGTAGTTGGAAGGAATAGAGCAGTCACCCTTCTTAGGAAGAGGTATCTATCCTTCCAAGCTGGAGGACACATACTGGTAGACAGAATGAGGAAAAAACATGGCAAAGTTCTGAAGCCAGTTCGTCTGCAAACTCCTTAAGGAATCTTGCAAGGATACTTTGGGTGAAGAAAGCATAAGGGAGGGCATAGGGATAGAGAGAGGTAAACTACGAGGAACAGGTGCACTGGAATTGCTTACGGAAGAACTGGCAGCAAAATGAGAGACAAAGAGAGTGGCTTTGTCAGTGGGAGGGCAAGCTACAAAACCATCAGGACGAATGAGAGGGAGAAAGCTTGACTTACAGAAGTCTTTGGCTAAGAACCACTAGTCAGGTCATAGATAAACATCTTGGATACTTGAAGGCTATTACACAGCAACGTTCCAATGTACTTCCAGCAAAAGTTTCATTAAACCTTCTGGAGTATTGTAGTGAAGTTTTTCCCGTAAGCACAATTAAAAAAAATATCACAGTAGGGTTAAATATAACTTTCAACAAACAAATCATATTCTGCAATTGTGCCATGAGGTTTATGTTTTTTTGTGCATTTTTGTTGTCATCAATGGACATGGGGGAGACTATGTTCATCAAGTGCAAAGTGGCAGTACGACTGAGAGGGGGGAAAGCAAAAGCAACAGAAATTTTTGGAAAGGTTTCTGGCTAAGGACCAGAAAAAATATATCAGTGGGAGAGAACTTAAGGTCTTAAACCTTTCTTCTGAAAAAGGAAGCATTAGACCTTCAAATATGAGCAGTGCAGCGATTCATAGCTGTAATAAAAGCAGAGCAAGTTAAATAAGGAGTTGCGAGGTATGACCAATCCCTGGCCTGAATAGCCATGGAGCAGGCATGGACAAAGCAAGGATTAGGGGAAGAAAAAGTTTCCATAGAGAAAGGGATGAACGTCTCCATTTCCATGGTTATCATCTCGACAACTTTCAGGGCTACCTCATCAGGGTGGCGGGTCCAAAAGCAGTAGCTAACCCATGGAAAGTCAAAGAGAAATGATCACATTGGGTACGCTCAAAGAACCAAAGGTGGCGGTGAGTAGGAGGAATTGAAGGGAGGGGAGCAAAAATGAAAGAGATTGAAATCAAAGATTGGTTAGATTTACCAAGATGGGAGAGCACAAAATTGGAGTAGTTTGAAGGATTTGAAGTAAGAAATGTAGGTGCCTTGTAATTTTTTGAGAGATGAAATATCAGCTTGGAATATTCAAATAAAGGAGACAACTGAATAATTTAGAAAAGATATTCAGACGATAAATGCAAACCAAAATCGAATATTACAAAGATGTTCTAAGAAGTGGTGACTAGTAATATGGCTGTACAGGAGGCAGTAAAAAGACTGTGCTGGATAAAATCGGTACAACAGATTACCGGGAGATATTGGTAAAATAAAACAAAGTTATGACTGAGAGGAATCCTTTTCATCAAAGAGGCACATGACAGAGATTTCAGTAATATCATCATGCATATGCATATCTCCGAAGTCAACATGGCAGAGGAAATAAGAACATGAGAAGGCTAAAATATCATATATGACAGAGAATCTAGAAGTAATATGTCGTCCAAATATTACTGAAAACATTCACCAACTAGATACGTATGAATTTTATAAGTGAGAATCTCAGAAAAGAGCAATGACAAATCGCATAGTGATAACAAGAATTTACTGTAATAACATTCCATTCAAAGCTGAGTTGAAGCCACTTAAGAGAACAACAGCTGATGATAGACAATTCCAACACTACAATGAGAGCAAATCAGTTATTACTGGAATACCTATACTGCTCACAAATTAATATGCTCCAACATGAGCCGTTATCAAGTTAATTAAAATCTGCATACTTCCTTTATATTTATTGAACCAACTCCTCTATTTTCCTATAATTACCAAAGTAATAAAAGAACCACATTTAGATTATTAGCATAACTAGTAATAACAAACGGGGACGATATATCACAACTTTACTGTTTAAATAATACTGTAAATTTATATTTCTTAATCAAGTGTTTTATTATTCTGATATTCCATAAGTAAATTCAAAGACAGACTTACGGATGCAAGGTTCAACTTACTTTCCCACAAATACAATTTTGGCTGATGTGCATTCTGAAGAGTAATAACATAATGCCTTTTGTCATGGTGATCTCTAAAATGGGCTATTTTCAGAATACCTTTGTTTGGCAGCTTCTGAAGTAATCGAAGTGTTCTCATAGATGGATCAAAGTGGTAGACTTGGAAATTACTCTGCAAAACAAAGATGCATTGAAAGAGAAAAATTGTATGTTTATGAAAGTCCATGTTGTCTGTCTATAGATTCCTAGAATAACTCTGCTGCACTCTGGATCGAGATACTCTTGAAAAATTACAACAAAGTTTCATCTTTACGTAGAAGTGATCCATTTTTTATATGTCAGGAGTGTACATTAACACTTTTCATTGCTCACTTGTTGCCCTGCACAAAAAATCTAGGTTCACATCCTATCCTTACTCTTAATAGAAGCTATTTAATACTATTGGCGATTTGAAAGGAAAATAAAAGGGGGAATAAGGGAATTTTGATGGGTTGTATAAACACTTGGCAATATATGCAAACTTCTTCAAATGTCATGTCCACTTTCCAAGGAAATTAGATATCTTTCTCTTTACAACTCAGCCACTTACACAACTTGACTTAATATATGGCTATATAGTGTTAAAATGTTGTAACAATGTCAACATTATCATATAGTACGCATATACAGGCACTCCTCAACTTAAGAGCAAGTTATGTACTTAACAGCCAATTGTAAGTTAATTTATTCGTAAGTTGATATTTGGTATGTACAGGGAATGAGAGAGAGAGAGAGAGAGAGAGAGAGAGAGAGAGAGAGAGAGAGAGAGAGAGAGAGAGAGAGAGAGAGAGAGAGAGAGAGAGAGAGAGAGAGAGAGAGAGAGAGAATGAATTGTGAAACCAGAACGGGCATAAAATAATAAAAATAAAACTGCCCTCATCGGGCCTGGGCACGAAGAAAACAAAGTACAGTAAATAGAAATAGCTATGGAGTGTGTTGTGATTTGTCAGGTGTGGGATAGGAAGAGATGTGTAACGAATATCCAAGCATATTTGGTGTAGATGTAGGCCTAGAAATAGAACCGGAACTGAAGGAAGACTAAGCATCGATCTGTTCCCAACAGTCCTATTTAAGTCCAAAAAACCTTCAGATGTAGTATTGCTACGAGCAGCTGGCGCCAAGGGCCAACCTACTACATGAGAGAGAGAGAGAGAGAGAGAGAGAGAGAGAGAGAGAGAGAGAGAGAGAGAGAGAGAGAGAGAGAGAGAGAGAGAGAGAGAGAGAGAGAGAGAGAGAGAGAGAGAGAGAGAAAAAAAAATTTCATCACCTTTTTTTATCAAGTTTTTTCCTACAGTTAAATATACCCTTTCATGCTTCTTTTCCTCCAGACACCATTGTTATAGAATATTCTGAGTAATAATCACTATAACACTACAACAATTACAAAACTCACAATTTATTATTATAAATAAGGTACCCACTCAGTATGTACAAAAAAAATTGACCGTTTGTTCTTTGTATTGGAATGCTCGTGGTTTGACACCCCCTACTTAAAGATGCTGATAGTCCGAGACTTATTTTTTTTTCTCATATTCAAGCATTCTTAATTTTTCGTTTAGCTGTGGTCCTAAGATATACGCATTTGAACGAAAAGCATCGTGTACCACATATTCTTCCAAAGCGATAATGCTTCTCTCTCTCTCTCTCTCTCTCTCTCATGGATTAAGTCAGTTGCTGCCGCAGCCCCAAAGGGTATGTTATTTTTTTCTTTTTAGTATGGTTTTTTACCCTTAACATTTTTATTTAAATAAAATTAAAATTAAGAATATTGTCTCCAATTGGTACAGATATAAGAAAAATGTACATAGTTGTTTAATAATATGCAAAATAAATGAGTTACAGTAAAAGTACCTTACATAATACATACAGAAAAGCGATAAAGTCTTCTCTTTCTCAAGAATTAATCATGATTAATATAACAATAATACTGTAATGAATAGTGATAGCATAAGTAATAAACTACAGCACAGCACTGCACTGTATTAAACACAGTAGAAAATACCCCACCCCCTCAGATTGCAGAGATAGAAGCTCATGGGCCAGTATTAAAGAACAGCATCCTTTCAGGCACAGAGGTATGCAAAGCGCTGATGGAGTTAGATGTCCATAAAGCTACAGGTCCTGATGATATATCCCCTCATGTGCTTAAAAAACGCACAAACTCAATATCAGTGGCACTAAGTACCATATTTAAAAAGTCACTGGAGTCAGGGGAGATTCCAAGATGCTGGAAACAAGCGAACATGATACTTATCTTCAAAAAAGGAAAGAGGGATATGGCTCTAAATTATAGACCAGTTTCCTTGACCAGCATAGTTTGCAAAGTTATAGATAAACTACTAAGGAAACATATCTCTCTTCACTTGGAATCCTTCAACTTTTTGTCAGTGAGACAACATGGCTTTAGAGAAGGTAGATCAACATAAACTTATTAGAATTTTATGATGATGTAAGCCGAATCTTACAGGAAAGAGAGGGCTGGGCACATTGCATATTCCTAGACTTCCAGAAAGCATTTGACACTGGCCCACAAGGGAGACTTATTAAGAAGCTGCAAGCAATGGCTAGAATAGGTGGAAATGTCTTGGAAAGGATAAAAACCTACTTAGATGGAAGGGAACAGAAGGTTAGAGAAAGACACTTAGTGTCTGAATGGAAACGAGTTAGTAGTGGAGTTCCACAGGGTTCAGTTTTAGGGCCACTTTTGTTCCTTGTATATGTAAATGACCTACCAGAGTCTGTAACTTCATTCATGAATATGTTTGCAGATGATGCAAAGATTGTGAAGAAAGTAAGAAATGAGAACAATGGTAGAGAACTTCAGGAAGATCTAAATAGTATGCATGAGTGGTCAGAAAATTGGCTAATGACATTCAGTACTTCAAAATGTAAGGTAATGAGAATGGGTACAAGTGCAAGAAGGTCCAAGCTTGACTACTCGGCGGCAGGAGTACAACTTCAAGAGACAGGGAATGAGAGAGATCTAGGAGGAAACATACTGGCAGATTTGTCTCCAGAAATGCATATACATGGCATAGTAAGGGCAGCATATGCTTTCTTAGCAAACGTAAGGGTAGCCTTCAGGCACATGGACAAGGAAATGTTCAGAAATATTTATGTAACCTATAAGGCCAAGACTTGAATATGCAGCCCCCTTTTGGGATCCACACTTCAAAAAGCACACAAAAACATGCCACGAAACTGGTGTCAGAAATACGTAATGTTAATTATGAGGTTACTATTTGATGTCAACACTTGAGTTTTCCGAACAGATACGAGTGTGACTGCTTAATATTTGATGTCGATATTGGGTTTTCCAGACAGATAAATCTGTTTCTAACAATACTCTTTTCTACATGTGTAATGCATAATGAGCTCATTTTGGTTGAACACTCGTTGGTAGCATCTATGTTAGGAATTTATTTTGTATGGGGAATTCTTATTCTAAGGTGAGGAGAATTTATTTATTACTTCACCTATCAACAGTTCACAAGCCCCCTTATGAATATTTGTAAGTATGCATATGAATGTAATATTGGTTATATTTTTATTGTTAGAGGACTTAATTTCGAGATCCTTTGTATGCCTCTACCAAAGCCGTGTCAGGATTTCCAAACTTAGAGGGTAATGAGATCGAAGGTAAAAAAAAAAAAGGATATTCGCCACATACATTATGGATCATGACTAATGTATTTTATATACTGTAATACTGTGCTTATGGGAAAGAGCCCTATGCTCGTAACTCTAAGTCTCCAGTTCAGTACCATTTTAATACTTAGTGATATTTATCATATTTGTCCTTAACTCTATGAATGCAGTTAGCAAAACAATGCCCTCTACGTCTAGAGACAGCCATATCAAGATATCGCTCCCTGTCCACATGTATATGCCATGAATTTAAAAACCGTCACCATATTCCCCTTTTTCCTTCTTGCCTCAAGTGATGATAAGTCTAACTCACTCAGCATCTCCTCATAACCGTCATCAGCATTGTAGCTTGTCTTAGAACTTTTTCGAGCTTATTTACATACTTTTTCAAGTGGAGATTCAAAAAGGGTGCTGCATATTCAAGCTATCCTCACATAAGTTACATACATATTTCTGAACATATCCTTGTCCATGTTAGAAGGCCACCCTTACATTTGCTACGAAAGCATATGCAGCATTAACTATACTATTTACTGTATATGCATTTCCGGAGACAAATATACCAATAGTTTACCCCTAGATCTCACTCATTTTCTGTCTCCTGAAGTTCTGCACTTGCTATTGAGTGCCCACACTTGGGCTTTCTTGCACTCATGCCCATTCACAATGTCTCACATTATGAAGTGTTCAATTTTATTAGCCATTTTTCAGGCCAATCATGAAGAATATTTAGGTATTCCTGAAGTTCTCCACCACTGTTCTTGTCTTTTACTTTCTTCACAAGCCTTGCATCATCTGCAAACATATTCAAAAAGTATTTACAGACTCTGGTAGGTCATTTACATATACAAGGAACATAAGTAGCCCTGACACTGATCCCTGCGGAAGCTCTCTACAAACATTTATATTGTAGAACTAAACGAGCTTTTCAATTATTCTGCAAAGTAATAACTGCAGTATATATTTTATTACTCATACAAGGAATAAAATACATAGCATAGTACAATTCCTATGCTAAATAACAATTTCATATAGTATGCTTAATTTTCTTACAAATTTTTAATTGATTTTACACTATTGAATATACTACTGAACAACCATGACATTAAACGAAATGAAAATATTTTACACGTGCAGAGGAGACCAAAAAAGCTTGGATATTGCATTAAGGCATAACCCTCACTTTTACTTAGTTATTGGGTAATTATGATGTATTATACAACCTCTATCATTACATCATTTCAAGGTCCTAGACCCATATCATTCAGTTTCCATTTTTCAGCATATAATCAATTAATAATTACAACTAAATAACATCTCGTACAAATAATAAAACCTCTGTAAGCTCTTTCAAAGAGAAAAGATTTAAGCACTTACATCTGCAGCCAAGACAAGATAATAATTTGATCCATCTGCAAATCCAGTTATATCCTCAACACCTGGGATATTTAGTCTTAAATCCTCCACGTGATCAAAGTAGTCTTTTAGAAGAACATACAAGCTTGAAGAGAAGCAAGAACATGAGGATAAATGCAATAATCATGCTTCACAGAAAATAAAATTTTTAAATATTAAGATAGGGTGCATGAATGTTTTCTTTTGTAACCAATTATGACTCATGGTAAATAAAGAACCAAAATAGTGTGTAATATGAATAATGCTGTAATATCTTCCATCAACACTATCAGCACAGGCACTCTTGGGATGGCTCTACTCGCAAATTAGCTGATCATGGATAAGTAGGGTAAAAACCCATTTGCATGTTACAATAAGGAACATAAAACCAGACTCCCAGGATAATATCTTACAAGCCGGGAATTTGGTAAGAAATTATTAAAAACATAAAATTGTATGTGCAGAAAAGGATGAAGCTTTAGGGTGAAGGATACAGAATACATAATGCACTAGGACTTAAAAAATCCTCCAACAAAAAGGTATGAGCACTTTTAAAGGACATTTCATCCAACTGACACACAAAATCGTATTGGGATCAACCAGGGGAAAGGAAAATAGCCAGTTGTCACCAAGTAGTCTAGTATGCATGATAATATACAGCATATATAGACATAATGAATATGAACCAAGAAACGGGATAAGTGTGCCGGCATAAGAATCATCAAGAAGAAAGAAGTACATGTATTCAAAACGAGTAAATAAGTAAATTAATCAGCACTGTAAATCTTAACTGAGAGACGTTTTCCAATCAAATTAGTACAGAAGATGCCAAGAATATTACATAATGAATAAAAAAATACTGATGGTAACATAACTATCAGGGTATGAATCGATAATGCTAAAGAGAAATGGTTCAAAGACTCAGGTATAATTGCAAAATAAAGAGACAAATACTGGAAAGACTTTAAGACGAAGAGAAACACATATCTAACATTAGTACAAAAGAGCATAATATGAATGCTGAAGTACTAGAAAAGATGCAAAGAGGATGAATGCAAAATGCACTGTCAAGAAAATTTCAAAGACATTCAAAGCTTTATCGAGAGACATATACAGGTCAAACTAACAATTTATTAAGCTGTTAAAAGGATAAAAAAGTATAACTCAAGCGTCTAAAACGACCTAAAGAAACCTTAACAAACCTTGGGGAAATTGGACTGGCATTAGAAAGTTTGGCATTATCAGCCATAGGGATAAGTAAAGCAGTGGGAGAGTTATAAGGAATAAAAACAGCTACTATATGATGATGTCCTTTTCCAGTGAAATATACAGCACCATTATAAGTACCACTCTGTATTATTTCTGAGCCTCTGGAATCAAGGGAGATTATGTAATATTAAGACACTGGCCTTTATACTCATCTTCAAAAATGGGAGAGAGACATTAGCATCAATATCATATAAATTCTTTATATGGTATAGTCAGAAAAGTTACGGAAATACTACCAAGAAAAAATATTAAAATGATCTGAATTTATGTCAGCGTAACAACACTCAGAACTCGCAGGTTTATAAGTTTTACAGGATGTCTATGAAAACTAAGCCTCATCTTACATGAAGAAGTTGGCATGACTGTACAGCCAGAGACTTTCAGAAAACAAATGCTACACATTATCATTGCTAACCTAGTTTGTAGCTGCACTGACAGGAAGATTTGGAGGAAATAGACTGAAAAAAGATTAAAGGGAAGAGAGAAAAGGGTCAAAGTAAGACATATCAGACTGAAGGAATACGGATAGTAGAGCTCAACAGGGGTCATGGTATTTATACATTTAAATACCTTCTAGGGGAATTGATACATTTTACTATGCTTTCAGATAATACTAAAATTACCGAAAAAGTAAGACGATAAGGAGATGTGGGCTTTTGAGCACAGGACTCTTCCCAAGGAACACAAGATATATACACAATTAGGTAAATACATTCAACAGTGAGTTATTCTTTTCTCAATAGCAAAAACTTTAAAGAAATGGGCGATATACTTTACTCATGACCAGTCAGAGCAAAGAAACGATATAAATAACTAGAGAAGGAAACAGATTAACCACTGAAAAGCTAAACTGATATATTGTTATTAAAATACTGCTTGCTACACTTGAGACAGAGACAAAATTTATACAAGAAATAATTAGTTGAAGGAAAGGAAGCAAAAATCTCCAATAATCACTGATGTTTCCTACTGTCAAATTTCTGAAGTCTAGAGAAAATATAAACTACCTGTATGACACAAAAACATCATGAAAATATTAAGATTTTTTATATCTTAATCCTGTCTTCTAGACTCAAATAGTATTCTTTCCTACAAATAAACAGGTGCTTTGACATTCCTAGTAAGAACGGTGCTCATACTTATAATGTTAGAGATGCCTTGCAAAGTAAGTTTTATTTAAATCTTGCAGAAGCTAAGTGTAATCCATGACACAATGCTAGTAGTAGACCGTATAAAAGAGCATCTTACCGAGACATTTTTGTGGGCGTCAAACGGCCGTAACTGATAACTCCAATTACAAGATACAAATTGTTTACAGTCTGAAACATATGGAGACAGCCAACATGCCCTTGTACGGGAATATTATGGACAAATGAGGATTCTCCACTGATGACATCAACTGTAATGATGCTAACTATACTGGATGAAGATGATCCCAATGCCAACCACAACAACCCACCATGCATATGTCCCTGTATAGAATTACAAGAAAAATAGGATACTTGAATATACATTAGGTATAATTTTATTGATTAAAACTTAGATTACTTGGTATTTTCTTTACAATGTGGAGCTATAAAGGCAACAACTTCATATCATTTGGTTCAAAGGATTCCTGTGGTCCAATTAGAGTCAAATCATCAGATGAGTAATAATAGTAGAAAAATTATGCACAAGAGGAATTTTGGCGTGTTCTTAAACATTCCCTCCCCTCCCTTACATTAACATTTGGTCCAGAATATCAGTTCTTTAGTTATTGTTTATGAGAAAGACATCATGTAGTTTTTACTAAGATGAAGCCTTTTTTTTTTTTTTTTTTTTGTTAATTTTAAACTCTGGGCAAAAGCTGGCCAGCCGCATCTTCTAAAGCATGATTCCTATATAAAACTGGATTATCTCTCTTCTTGGCTGACACATCCAATTTAGATTAAAATATGATTGACAAGAGGAGTAGTTTTCTATTCCCAGATCCCTCACACTTCCAAATGATGTTTTTCGCTCATTGCTCCCGATCCATACATTAATCTAATTTGTCTTTCATTACGAATGATAATTTTACTTATGACATTATATTCTGAATTTCTCTGTATCAAGACAATAGCTCTCTATATGCGAAAACTATTAAAAATAATGGAATTTTATGATGATGTAAGCCTAATCTTACAAAGCAAAAGGGGTCTGGACAGACTGGATACTCAGATTTTCAGAAGGTTTCGATACAGTCCTATATGGGAGACTTATAGAGAAGCTGCAAGTTATGGGAGAAAAAAAAAAAAAAAAAAAAAAAAAAAAAAAAAAAAAAAAGTGGGAATATCTTGGAGGATAAAAGTTTATATAGATGGAAAAGAGTAGAGGGTTAGAATTAGATATGTAGTATCAGAATGGAAGAAGATTAGCCATGAGATTCTGCAGGGATTAGTTGTGAGGTCACTTATGTCCCTTGCATATGTAAATGATCTGACAGATACTAACGCAGTATTATAAATGTTTGCAGACGATGCAAAAATTGTGAAAAGAGTTAAAGACAAATATATAGGTAACTACCCCCCTAAGACCTTAATAATTTACAAGAATAATCATATAAATGCTTAAGATGGCTCAATATTTTAAAATATAAAGTAATGAGAACCAACAAGCATATAAAAAGACATACTGAAGCATTCAGCGGCAAAAGTAATGAAAGAAGTTGAGACACAAAGTTATTAAGGAAGTCTATGTATAATAGAGTAACGACAGATTATGCATTCTTAAAAAATTTAAGGGCGGCCTTTAGACATATAATTCATGAATAGTTTATAAGTAATTACGTGACTACTGTGTGACCTAAACTTATATGCAACACCATTCTATAATCGGCAGTTGAATACAAATTTAACCAGTTTGAGAAAGTTTTGTAATATACAATTTTTTTTTACAGATATAAGAAATCTCAGTTACAAGGAAAGGCTGGAAGAGATTTACCACCACTTAAAGCCATATCATACCGGGTATGGTAGTTATTTTAAAAATCTCCATAGTTCTGAAAGAAGTGATATACGTTGATGTGGATGGTTCTAGTACAAAAGGTTAGGGTTTTCAGTGTCCTACGAATATTTCTTTGCATAAAGTAAGAATATACGCTAAGTGAAGAATTTACATATGCTATATTCATTCATTATTTTAGGAAAGACGAGAGCATAAGCCTTACCCAATAATAATCCAAGATCGAGCTTTATAGACCCAGTGCAAAAAAAAACAACTTTTATAAGTTTCATTCACAAAATTTTTTGAAATACCAAGCTCCTACTTACTCATATGTGGACTATGTTTATTTCAAGACTCCTTTTTAATAAAAATTATGCATGTCACAGTATTGCAATATGAATAAAAAAAATTGAAGCTAAATACGATAGAAAAGGTCAGAAATATGTAACTTACAGTAATTTTATTAAGTTTATCTTCAGAGAAGGGTGAAACATAGAACTCTGCCATGACAGCTAACTTATGGTCTGACACTGACATGTCCACCACCACGCCTACTTCACTCCTGTAATTTACAATGCATACTCAGTGCAAATATTCACAACTTACTTTCGAAGGAAAGACAAATACATTTCAAGAAAATAATAGTTTAAGTATGCTTATAGTGACCTGGAAGCTATTATCTTGGAATATTGATTTGAAGTATTCTTAACAATTGTATATACTTCAACTGAAGGTTTATTGCACTTAAATTAGTGGCCAGGACAGTTCCATGTTAAGTCTTCCTTCTGTTAGGGTTCTTTTTCTACGCCTACATCTCACCAAATACTCTGGCGTTTCCGTTGCACATCTCTTACTCTCCCTTCTCATCTGACAAGTTGCAACACTCAACATCAGTTCCTCCTCTTAAAATTTTTTTCATGCCTAGTCCCGATGAAGGCAGTTTCCTTTGGTCGTCCCAGTGTCATAATAAAAAAATATGTAAAGCAGAACGCAAAATGGGTATGAGACTGGCAGTACAGAACAATCCCAAATGAAGATATCCGGACGAATGTTCAGGACGCCCAAGGCAGTTTGTCATATATTTGTGAAGTATTAAAACCAATGTTGGTAATAATGAGATCATTATAAAACGGGAGAGGTATACTATCTTATAATTGGATGAAGAATTCTCTTGGATTCATACGCAAAATAAATTTTGTAGTAATAATATTTGTTTGCAAAGGATTAGCCATGTAAAAATATTGCAGAAATTAAAAACTATAATTGTCATAGAACAAAGTCTATGACTGACTTAATGCATAATATAATGAAATGCAAAAGATATAGATTTCCTGTTATAATTATTCATTCCCAATTTTGAGAGCCCATTATGGTGACTTTGGGGAGTCATTAGGAACAACTATTATCATACCTATAATTAATGTAATGGGTTCTGATTTTCCATTGTAAGAAGACTTAATTTTATAAACAATAATGCTGAGGATTATTATGAAACTAATAATTCATATTTGCAATCGTCTTGTACCATTTCTGAAATGGGATCAGCTTTTGTTGTTTTTAAACCAGGGAGAAAATTTTAAGCATAATACTTTGCAGGCTCTTGGAGCAACAGTGAACAGTAAAAACCTGGATAGAATTTGATACCTGTATAGAAATTCTTAAATATATTCAGAGATGAATTCAAGCTTCATTATCATTCCAGCAAGATATGTGAATACATAAAGAATTACTTAATAATACATAAAAAATGGCGAAAAAGGCAGTGTCAAATTTGTGGGAAGATTCGTACATTTTTCTTAGCCTTGAAATGGATGTTATTGACACTAGTTCTACTTGCGTGTCTCCTATTACATGAAGTGAAGCATGCTGTGAGAGTATGCCAGGGGGAATTTAATAGCGTGTAACCTCTCGGATGGAAAACCCAGTGGATATAAGGAATGGTAAAGTTAAGCAAAATTTAAACATATGTAAATTACTTAACTTCTGTGAAATTTTAAAGGAGAGCTACCTGCTATTAAATACAGCTATAATGAACAATATAAATTCCGTATTTTTGGCAAAATTGACAAAGAAAATGTAATTTAGAATATCTACCATCAATACTGTAACAATATTCAATTAAGAAAGTAGTAGTACAGAATACAGATGACAAAAATCATACCTTGTGGTGCAAAGTACCATGTATGTCTTATCATTAGCAATCCAATCACTAGAAAAATTCTTCTCCATAAGGTTCACCAGTTGATTGCTTAAAGAAAAATTCAGGGTACGCGTTCCAATTATCACAGAGGGAAAAAACTTAACTGTAAAAGAAAATACAATTTAATAAACATAACTATCTAGGAGGCAAATGCATAAGATTTAGTACTAAATCCTGATTTTTTAGTTTAATAACTCTAGTTATCTAATATGCTTATATCATTACTTGAAGGTAAACTATAATTTAAGAAATCTAAAATCAGTTCATGCATACAAATAAAAATGAGTAATCCTGGAGATATCATTATTTAAATCAAAACCTTCTTAATAAAAAGAAATATAGTATTAATGGTGTCCAGACAGCTATCCCTGGGAAAATACCCCCCAACAACTGCCAACTGCACTATTTGCCCCAGGGGTAATTGCTTCCAAAAACAAGTACAGTCACCTCACAATTTATGCAAATTTGGATTAGCACATCTACAATATTATAGTAAAAAAATGAGAAATACGGGTTTAACGCTAGCGAGAAAAAAACGAGGTGCTGAGAGGAAGAGAAATGGAGATAACCACTAACCAGAGTTTGTGCCTTTGTTTCCAGTGTGGTCAGTCAGTACCCTCTACAAAATGGGATTTTCACCCTTATTGGAGTGATTTTCCACATAAGTCATTGTTGTGCTAGTACAGCAATGATATATGACTCTCTCTCTCTCTCTCTCTCTCTCTCTCTCTCTCTCTCTCTCTATATATATATATATATATATATATATATATATATATATATATATATATATATATATATATATATATATATATATATATATATATATATATATATATATATATATATATATATATACACAGTGCTCCCTCGTTTATCGCGGGGTTTAGGTTCCAGGACCGACCGCGATAGGTGAATTTCCGCAAAGTAGGAGCACCATATTTATTACAGGCATTTTACATTTATTTTTACCTTTACTGAATAAACCCTCCCTGCACTGTTAGCAACTCACCCTTTACTTTATTAATAACAGCGCGCAAGCGTAAATTTATATGAAAGTGATAGGTAAGCTTACTGTGAATGACGTGATGACGACGTTTACATACTCCACAGCCAATGACAGCTTTACGGCTGCTTTTTGCAAGAGAAGAACATGATAATGGGGAGTTGCTGTTGCTGTTTCTTCTTTTGTGCAAAGATGGTCTTGTAAGGAGTCATGGCATTGTTGATAATATTGCAGAAGTGCACCAAACGAACCATATCATCGTCATACTCCTGCAACAGTTGTTGGAGTTCTTTGGCCATGTTATACATGGCTGCCAGACGTTCGAGTGTAAGGCCAGGTTCTTCAACTTCATTGTGCGTTTCCTGTTGTTATTCTTCCTCTTCTTTGCTCGCTGATTTTGTCATATGCTCCAAGTCTTCATCAGTCAATGGCTGCGAGTGGCAGTTGATCAGTTCATTGACATCTCCGTGAGTCATATCTTTAAAGCCTTCTCCTCCTAGCAACGCAGCCAACTTCACAGCTTTCGCAACTGCCGAGTTATGGACTTCATCAGGAGCGAATCCCTTGTAGTCGTAGATGACTTCGGGCCACAATTTCTTCCAGCTGGCACCGATTGTAGCCGGCTTCATCTCTTTGAGTGCATTCTAAATATTTTGACGGCATGTAGCAATTGTGTAGTTATGCCAGTACGCCTTCAGTGCAAATTCTTTGTCCACATCCATGGAGTCAAACAGGTTTGACAGGGCATTTCGTGTGTAGAGGGCCTTGAATGCACGAACAACGCCTTGATCCATAGGCTGAATCAGCGATATCGTATTCGTTGGCAGGAACTCTACTGAACACCGTCATAATGGAGGTCAGTTGCGTGGCCACCAGCAGTATCCATCAAAAGAAGGACTTTAAATTCAAGGCCCTTCTATGCAAGATTAACTCGGACCTGAGGGATAAAGCATTAGTAAGACCAGTCCAATGTGAGCCTTTTTGTGATCAAGGCTTTAGGGATATTCATCCAATACACTGGCAGCAGATTCTTGTTTTTATTCTTCAAAGCCCTAGGGTTTTTTGACTTGTAGAAAAGCCCTGGCTTTAACATAAAGCCCATAGCATTCCCGCACATGACCAGGGTAACATGGTCTTTGTGCGCTTTAAATCCAAGGGCTTTAACTTCTTCCTTGAAAAGAAAAGTGAGAG
Source organism: Halocaridina rubra (assembly GCA_037179515.1). NCBI lineage: Eukaryota > Metazoa > Arthropoda > Malacostraca > Decapoda > Atyidae > Halocaridina > Halocaridina rubra. The sequence continues at coordinate 58,689 of JAXCGZ010003818.1, forward strand.
ACAGCATTTTCTTCTAAAATAACCCAGTCTCATCCCTGTTGAACACTTGCTCAGGAGCATAACTGCATTCCTCGATAATTTTCCTGAAGTCGTTGTTCACATAATCTTCATCTGCAGCTGTATCTGCAGAGGCAGCTTCGCCATGCACCAAAACACTCTTCAGGCCAAAGCATTTTTGAAATTTGGCAAACCATCCCTTGCTAGCAACGAACGATGGTTTCCTTGGTAGAGAATCGCTGGACGGTCCTGGTTGTGGGTCTTCCATTTCTTCTTCTTTCTCCTCCTCCTCACGGTTGCCACAGTCATCGTCGGGTTCGTTTGAAACGAATGTTTCATACAGCTCCTTCGCCTTGGTTTCTATGATACTGGTGTCTAAGTTGATGATGTTCTTCTTGCAATCAGCAATCCACAGGGCCAAAGAAGATTCCATCCACACTATTATCTTAATGCGGGGTGTTACCACCCTCTTCACTGTTTTGTTAAAAGTAAGGGTCGCTGTCTTCTTGATACAGTGTTCCTTCAATTATCGCAAAGGTTCGGTTCCGGGACCCGGCGCGAGACAGGAAAATCGCGAAGTAGGATCAGCCTATATGTACATAGATATTTTAATTTATTTTTACGTTTACACTGTATAAATCCTCCCTGTACTGTTAACAAACCACCCTTTACTTCATAAATAACAGCATGCAACGTAAATTTATAGGAAAGTGATAGATAAACTTACAGTGAATGAGGTGGTAATCACATGACATACTCATGTACATAGGTAGTTTACAATTATTTTTACGTTTACTTATTATATAAACCCTCCCTGCACTGTTAAAAAAACACCCTTTACTTTATAAATAACAGGATGCAACGTAAATTTATATGAAAGTGATAGATAAAATTACGGTGAATGAGGTGGTAATGACATGACATACTCATGTACCTAGGTATTTTACAATTATTTTTACGTTTACGTACTGTATAATCCCTCCCTGCACTGTTAAAAAAAACACCCTTTACTTTATAAATAACAGCATGCAACGTAAATTTATATGTACGTAATAGGTAAACTTACCGTGAATGAAGTGGTAATGACGTTTCTTGACCCCGAAGGAAATTATTTCGCAGCCAATAAAAGCTTTACGGCTGCTTTTTGGAGGAGAAGAACATGGTAATGGGGAGTTGCTGTCGCTGTTTCTTCTTTTGTTGCAAGATGGTCTGGTAAGGAATCATGCCATCATCGAGAATATTACAGAATGTCACCGAACGAACCATATTATTGTCATATTCCTGCGAGAGTGTTTGGGCTGCTTTCATAAATTCATGTGTGGCTTCCAGACGTTCGAGTGTAAGGCCAGGTTCTTCAATTTCTTCGTGCGTTTCCTGAAGTTCTTCTTCTTCGCTTGCTGATTTCATAATTTCTTCTAAGTCTTCATCACTCAAAGGCTGCGAGTGGCAGTCAATCAGTTCATTCACATCTTCGTGAGTTACATCTTTAAAGCCTTCTCCTCCTAGCAATGCAGCCAACTTCACAGTTTTCGCAACTGCCGAGTTATGGACTTCGTCAGGAGCAAATCCCTTGTAGTCATGGATGACTTCGGGCCACAATTTCTTCCAGCTGGCATTGATTGTGGCTGACTTCATGTCTTTGATTGCATTCTGAATATTTTGAAGGCATGTGGCAATCGTGTAATTACGCCAGTACGTCTTCATTGAGAATTCTTTGTCCGAATCCATGGATTCAACCAGGTTCGCCAGGGCATTCGTGTATAGAGGGCCTTGAACGTACGAATAACGCCTTGATCCATAGGCTGAATCAGTGATGTCGTATTCGGTGGCAGGAACTCAATTTGAACACCGTGATATTCGAGATTAGTTGAGTGGCCACCAGCATTATCCATCAAAAGAAGGACTTTAAATTCAAGGCCTTTTTCTGCAAGATAAAGTTTAACCTGAGGGATAAAGCATTGGTGAAACCAGTCCGATGTGAGGCTTTTCGTGATCGAGGCCTTGGGGTTATGCATCTAATACACTGGCAGCATATTCTTGTGTTTATTCTTCAAAGCCCTAAGATTCTTTGACTTGTAGATAAGCCAGGGCTTTAACATGAAGCCCGCAGCATTCCCGCACATGATGAGGGTAACACGATCTTTGTGCGCTTTAAATCCCGGGGCTTTGGCTTTTTCCTTGAAGAGAAAAGTGCAAGATGGCATTCTCTTCCAAAATAAGCCAGTCTCATCCATGTTGAAGACTTGCTCAGGAACATATTCCCCTACGGTGATAATTTTCTTGAAGTCGTTCTTCACATAATTTTCTGCGGCAGCTGTATCTACAGAGGCAGCTTTGCCATGCACTGAAATGCTTTTTAGGCCATAGCGTTTTTGAAATTTGGCGGACCCTCCCTTGCTAGCAATGAACGGTTGTATCCTCGGTGGAGAATTGCTGGAGGGTCCTGGTTGTGGGTCGTCGATATCTTCTTCTCTCCCCTCCTCCTCTCCACGGTCGCCACTGTCGTCGACGGGTTTCGTTTGTAGCGAATGTATCGTACAGCTTCTTCGCCTTTGTTTGTATGATATTGCTATTTAAGCTGATGTTTTTCTTTCTGCAATCAGCAATCCACAGGGCCAAAGCAGCTTCCATCCGCACTACTGCCGTATTGTGGGATGTTACGACCCTCTTCGCTGATTTATTAAAAGAAATACTCGCTGTTTTCCTGAGCTTTGCCTCGTCCTTTTTGAAGTAGCGAACAGTAGATGCATTGAGGCCAAAATAGCGGCTGACATCCGTAAACCTTTTTCCTTCTTTCAACATATCTAAGTGTTTCACCTTATCTATTATGGTTAACATCCTCCTTTGCCGCTTAGGCTAACTACCAGAAGCCTTAGAAGATGAAAGATGCTTGGGAGGCATTGCAAAGGTTAAATTACGCATGAAAATAAATCACAAGCAAAACATATTAATAAACACAACGTGAACGGCGCACATGTGAGTTAGACTGAACAAGTGAGGCAAGACAATGGAAGATGGTGGGAGAAGCAAACTTCAGTGAAAAAGCCAATCAGACCCCATGATACAGAACATACAGAAAAACAATTCTGTGATTCGTCGTCTCCCGACCTTTTAGCCAATAGCATTCCATGAACTATCTCACGTAGGTGAGAGCCTTTTCGTTTTCCGAAACGCTATTAGCGGTATCGTATTTTACATTGTGCAATACTGTTAGTATTTATGTTTTTTACTATTTTTTACTGTTTTATTATTCTTAGGCTAGGAAATAATTGTTTTATCAATAAAATAATGAAAATTTTAATATTCACTATCTCACGTAGGTGAGAGCCTTTGCGTTTTCCGAAACGCTGATACCGGTATCGTATTTTACATGGTGCAATACTGTTAGTATTTCAGTTTTTTATTATTTTTTACTGTTTTATTATTCTTAGGCTAAGAAATACGTTTTTTTATCAATAAAATCATGAGACTACTGGAAATTTTAATATATATGCTAGCTCAATTAGGTGCGACCCCAATACACTGTACGCTATTGGACACTATTTCACATGATGCAATACGGTGAGTTATATATCTAAATTTATGTTTTTTACTATTTCTTACTGTTTTATTATTCGTAGGCTGGGAAAATTTTCTTTTTATCAATAAAAAAATGAATTTTTTTTTTATAAAAAATTGAAAATACTGAAAATTTTTATTTTTTTAATACTTTAATATTTTTGCATACACCCCCCCCAAAAAAATTGCTAAAAAAAAAATCGCGGTACAGTGAATTCGCGAGCCAAGAAACGCGATACAGTGAAGGATCTCTGTTTTTTATTCGCCTCGTCCTTCTAGATGTAGCGAACAGTAGATTTGTTGATGCCAAAATGGCGGCCTACATCCGAGAACTTCTTCCTTCCTTCAGCATATCTAACAGTTATACCTTATCTGCTGTGGTCAACATCTTCCTTTGCCGCTTAGGCTCAATACCAGAAGCCTTAGAAGATGAAGGATGCTTGGGCGGCATTGCAGGGGTTGAAATACAAAAGTTTCACACAAAACACAAGCACAACGTATTAAAAGGCACAACGCAAACGGCGCACACGTGAGTAACTGAATGGGTGAGGCGAGACAATGGAAGATGCTGAGAGATTCAAGCTTCAATCACAAAGCCAATCAGACCCCAGGATACAGAATATACAGAACACAATTCTGTGATTCGTTATCTCCCACACATCAGCCAATAGCATCCCGTGTACTATCTCACATAGGTTTGACCCTTTGCATTTTCCGAAACGCCAATACTGGAATCGTATTTAATATGGTGCAATACTGTGAATTACATGTTTAAATTTATGTTTTTTACTATTTTTTACTATTTTATTATTCTTAGGCTGGGAAATACTTTTCTTTATCAATAAAATAATGAAAATACTGGAAATTTCAATATGTACTATCTTATGTAGGTGCGACCCTTTGCGTTTTCCGAAACGCTGATGCCGGTATCGCATTTTATGTGTTTAAATTTATGTTTTTTACTGTTTTATTATTCTTAGGCTAGGAAATACTTTTTTATTTATCAATAAAATAATGAAAATCTGTTTTATTATTCTTAGGCTAGGAAATACTTTTTTTTATCAATAAAATAATGAAAATACTCGAAATTTTAATATTTCCACATATCGTGGATTCCCACATATACCTAGAAAATCTGCGATATACAATACATATGCTCGCCAAAAAAATCTGCGATGCACTGAATCCGCAGAAGGTGAATCGCGATATAGTGAAGGATTACTGCAAACATATATATATATATATATATATATATATATATATATATATATATATATATATATATATATATATATATATATATATATGAATCTTTTTTTTTTTTTTTTTTTTACCCCAGATATAAGCTATAAGGTTGGATTCCTTTTAACCTTCTGTGGTGTAGTGGTAGCACCTTGACTTAGTAATCATAAGTCCTAGGTTCGAGTCCCGGTCGGGGTAAAAAATGATTCATGTTTTCACATATGTAATGTGCTTGATTTGATAATATATATATATATATATATATATATATATATATATATATATATATATATATATATATATATATATATATATATATATATATATATATATATATATATATATATATATATATATATATAAACACCTTGTTCCTTTTATACACGATTTTTTTATCCGCGAAATTGAAATAACGCCCACGAAAAATAATAGTAAAAAAGTCGGATTTCGCAAATAACGCCCCCCCCCAAAAAAAAAAAAAATTATTATTTTTTTTTTTTTTTTTTTTTTAGTGACACCAGGATGGACCAAATAATGATAAAATAAAACAGCCTTTATCAGGCTGTAAAGAGAAACAGATGGAAAGTGTAATGACCCATCAGATGTGAAGGGATTATAAAAGATGTGTAATGAATATCCAGCTCTCTGCTGGGTTTTAATATACCTTTGCATTACTCTCATGATGTCTATTCCAAAAATTCTCCTTAGATATTATTATTATTATTATTATTATTATTATTATTATTTTTAACAATATTTTTCCTTTGATGATGATTGTGGAGATTATTATTATTATTATTATCATCATTATTATTACGAATTTGTAATTAAACCATTATTTTTACAATAAATAATGTAGTTTTGGTTGAATGAACAAGAGTTAATTAAAGATCTCTCTCTCTCTCTCTCTCTCCAACATTCTACTCTACCCAATAGGGTGGGTGTATATATAATGTATAATGATTTTGATCTTTTCTTATCGTAATCCTCTTTGTACTGGTGGTAGAAGTCTCCGCGGGCGCTTATTTACTATATTTAAAAAAAAAAATGAATATAGTAAATAAGTGCCCGCGGAGGCTTCTTCCACCAGTACAAAGAGGACTACGATAAGAAAAGATAATCATTATATATACACCCACCCTACCTCTGTCACATGTCTATCTAATCTACTTTTGAAGGTGTCTAAGGTATTGGCATTTATTATCCTACTAGGAATACTCTACGGTATTACCAAGCCAAGTTTCACCAATTTCCCTTCTGAACCTAAATTTATTAAGATTAAATCCATTACCCATTACGAGTTCTGGTTTGATCATGAATTTTTAAAACTTTATTAATATCACCCTTGTTAATCCCCTTAAACCATTTATACACCTCAATCATATCCCCCCTAACTCTGCGCCTCTCTAGAGAATGTCGATTAAGTTTTTTTAATCTGTCATATGGTAGATTTAGGCATTGCATAATAAATTTTTTTTTCGTTTTTTAGTCTTACTTTGGTTATTTATAATTCTTATTTTATCTTTGTATACATCTGCAGATAGAGGTTCGTTCTCCGGCATCCTCCTCCTCTTCTACCACATAAGTTACTTGCTCACTGCCACCATGTATGTCCCAGTGTACTGTATAACTGTTGCCCACTGCATAATAGAGTAAAGTATAGTAATGTATGTTAATTTCTAGCTGTAAAGTGAATATGTATATCTTTTGTATACTTAAAAATAGATACAGGGCTTTCTGCTTTGCTATGTAGTAATAAAATATGTTTTTTACTTATCTTATATCTTTGGCATGGTGTGTCTATGCAAGGTTTGGAACGTATCTATGCCCTTTATCATTGTTTCCTGTGGAAAATAACTCGTTTTTTCACGCGATTTTCCATTTACCCGACACTTCTGAGAACCTATCTAGGCGTGTTTCTGAGAACTAGGTATATATATATATATATATATATATATATATATATATATATATATATATATATATATATATATATATATATATATATATATATATATATATATATATATATATATATATATATATATATATATATATATATACATATATATATATATATATATATATATATATATATATATATATATATATATATATATATATATATATATATATATATATATATATATATATATATATATATATATATATATATATATATATATACAGCATATATATAATATATATATATATATATATATATATATATATATATATATATATATATATATATATATATATATATATATATATATTATATATATATATATATATATATATATATATATATATATATATATATATATATATATATATATATATATATATATATATATATATATATATATATATATATATATAGCATATATATAAATATATATATATATATATATATATATATATATATATATATATATATATATATATATATATATATATATATATATATATATATATATATATATATATATATATATATATATATATATATATATATATATATATATATATATATATATATATATATATATATATATATATATATATATATATATATATATATATATATATATATATATATATATATATATATATATATATATATATATATATATATACAGCATATATATATATATATATATATAAATAATTATATATAATATATATATATATATATATATATATATATATATATATATATATATATATATATATATATATATATATATATCGCATATATATATATATAAATATATTATATATATATATATATATATATAATAATATATATATATATATATTATATATATATATATACAGTGTTACCCCAGTTATTCGCGCTTCCTGGTTCGCTTTCTCACTCTATCGTTTTTTTTTTTTTTTATAAATTATTATTTTATTTCATGGGTATATGCAAAAATATTAAAATATTAAAAAAAAAAATTCTCAGTATTTTCATTTTTTTAAATTGAAAAAACATATTTCATTATCTAATTGATAAAAAATAATTATTTCCCAGCCTACAAATAATAAAAGTAAAAAATAGTAGAAAACATAAATGTAGATAGATAGATGGATACATTTATTGACCACCTCTTTTGAAAAGTACAGTATAATCTTTACAAAAGGAATATTTGGTCCAAATTACTGTGAACAAATACAATAGATTTTGTACAATCATCAAATAAGTAGATGAATTTTAAATTAATATACATTGTACTAATAACTGAATGATATAGGTACGTACAGTATAACTCACAGTATTGCATCATACGAAATAATGTTCGATAGCGTACAATGTATTGGGGTCGCAGCTACGTGAGCTAGCATATATATTTATATTTCCAGTAGTTTCATGATTTTATTGATAAAAAAAACGTATTTATTAGCCTAAGAATAATAAAACAGTAAAAAAAAAGTAAAAAAACATAAATACTAACAGTATTGCAACATGTAAAATACGATACCGCTATCAGCGTTTTGGACAAAGACTCATTCAGTCTAACTCACGTTTTGCTTGTGTTCGATAGCGTACAATGTATTGGGGTCGAAGCTACGTGAGCTAGCATATATATTTATATTTCCAGAAGTTTCAAGATTTTATTGATAAAAAAACGTATTTCTTAGCCTAAGAATAATATAACAGTAAAAAATAGTAAAAAACATAAATACTAACAGTATTGTAACATGTAAAATACGATACCGCTATCAGCGTTTTGGACAAAGGCTTCCGTAGATAAAGTGAAACTTAGATATATTGAAAGAGGGAAAAAAGTTTGTGGATGTCGGCCGCTAGTTTACGTAAACGTAAAAATTATTGTATAATATGGAACCTATTAATGTCAAGTCATCATCACCTCATTCATGGTAAGTTTTCCTATCACTTTCATAAAAAAATTACGTTGCTTGCTGTTATTTATAAGGTAAAGGGTGTTTTTTTAACAGTACAGGGAGGGTTTATACAGTGTAAACGTAAAAATACATTAAAATATCTATGTACATATAGGCTAATCTCTATACCACGGATTTCTGGGTTCGCGCCGGGTCCCGGAACCGAACTACCGCGATAAGTGAGGCAACACTGTGTATGTATATATATATATATATATATATATATATATATATATATATATATATATATATATATATATATATATATATATATATATATATATATATATATATATATAATAATATTTTTATATATATAATTTAATAAAATTAAAATATATATTTTTTTTAATTTAATAAAAAATATAAAAAATATATATATATATATATATATATAATATATATATATATATAAATATATATATATATATATATATATATATATATATATATATATATATATATATATATATATATATATATATATATATATATATATATATATATAATTTATATATATATATAATAATAAAATAAAATATATATAATAATAAATATATATATATATATATATATATATATATATATATATATATATATATATATATATATATATATATATATATATATATATATATATATATATATATATATATATATATATATATATATATATATATATATATATATATATATATATATATATATATATATATATATATATATATATATATATATATAGGCATTTATTATCCTACTAGGAATCCTGTTCCATGCATCAGCTACTCTACGTTATTACCAAGCCAATTTTCACCAATTTCCCTTCTGAACCTAAATTTATCAAGCTTAAATCCATTACCCATTACGAGTTCTGGTTTGATCATGAATTTTTAAAACTTTATTAATTATCACCCTTGTAATGACCTGTCAGATTTGAAGGGATTATAAAAGATGTGTAATGAATATCCAGCTCTCTGCTGTGTTTTAATATAACTTTGCATTACTTTCATGATGTCTATTCCAAAAATTCTCCTTAGATCATTATTATTATTATTATTATATATTATTATTATTAACAAGAATTTTCCTTTGATGATGATTGTGGAGATTATTATTATTATTATTATTAATATCATTATTATTATGAATTTGTAATTAAACCATTATTTTTACAATAAATAATGTAGTTTTGGTTGAATGAACAAGAGTTAATTAAAGATGTCTCTCTCTCTCTCCAACATTCTATTCTACCCAACCCCCCACACTCTCTTTGTCCCAGCCAACTAGGGAGGGGCACTGAACACAGTTATTAAAGTAAATAAACCAACAGAAGTACAAAAAATGATGAGCCCTTAATAATAATAATAATAATAATAATAATAATAATAATAATCTCCACAATCATCATCAAAGGAAAATTATTGCAGCCAATAATAATAATAATAATAATAATAATATCTAAGGAGAATTATTGGAATAGACACCATGAAAGTAATGCAGAGGTATATTAAAACCCAGCAGAGAGCTGGATATTCATTACACATCTTTTATAATCCCTTCACATCTGACAGGTCATTACACTCTCCATCTCTGTTTCTCCTTACAGCCTGATAAAGGCTGTGTTATTTTATCATTTTTTGGCTCATCCCTGTGTCACAATAATCTTTTATATATATATATATATATATATATATATATATATATATATATATATATATATATATATATATATATATATATATATACAGTGTTGCCTCCCTTATCGCGGTAGTTCGGTTCCGGGACCCGGCGCGAACCAGGAAAATCGCGAAGTAGGATCAGCCTTTAAATTTTTTTTTTTTTTTTTTTTAAGATGATTATGACACCAGGACAGGCCAAAAATTATAAAATAAAACGGCCTTTATCAGGCTGTAAAGAGAAACAGAGATGGAGAGTGTGATGACCTGTCAGATGTGAAGGGATTATAAAAGATGTGTAATGAATATCCAGCTCTCTGCTGGGTTTACTATACCTCTGCATTACCTTCATGATGTCTATTCTAAAACTTCTCCTTAGATATTATTATTATTATTATTATTATTATTATTATTATTATTATTATTATTGGCAACAATAATTTTCCTTTGATGATGATTGGGGAGATTATTATTATTATTATTATTATTATTATTATTATTATTATTATTATTCATCATCATCATTATTACTACGGATTCGTAATTAAACCATTAATTTTACTATAAATAATGTAGTTTTGGTTGAATGAACAAGAGTTACTTAAAGATCTCTCTCTCTCTCTCCAACATTCTATTCTACCCAACCCCCCACACTCTCTTTGTCCCAGCCAACTAGGGAGGGGCACTTTACACAGTTATTAAAAGTAAATAAACCAACAGATGTACAAACAATGATGAGCCCTTAATAATAATAATAATGATGATGATGATAATAATCTCCACAATCATCATCAAATGAAAATTATTGTTGCCAATGATGATGATAATAATAATAATAATAATAATAATAATAATAATAATAATATATAATAAGATATAAGCAGAATTATTGGAATAGACATCATGAAAGTAATGCAGAGGTATATTAAAACCCAGTAGAGAGCTGGATATTCATTACACATCTTCTACAATCCCTTCACATCTGACAGGTCATTACACTCTCCATCTCTGTTTCTCTTTACAACCTGATAAAATCTGCTTTATTTTATCATTTTTTGGCCCATCCTGGTGTCACAATAATCTTTATAAAAAAAAAAAAAAAAAAAAAAACGCACACACACACACACGATACAGTGAGAACGCGAACCAAGAAACGCGAATAACTGGGGTAACACTGTGTATATATATATATATATATATATATATATATATATATATATATATATATATATATATATATATATATATATATATATATATATATATATATATATATATTTTATTTATTTATTTATTTTTTTAAATCCGCGATAGGTGAACCGTGAAATAGCGAGGGATTACTGTATATGTACACCTTGTTCGTTTTAGCTGCGTTTTCTTTTAGCAGCAAAATTGCAATAACGCCCCTAAAATATATGCGTAAAAAAATACGAAATTCACGAATAAAGCTCATGCAAAAATATTCAAAAAAATTCTATTCATTTTAGTAAAAAATCGACCGCCTCGGAGGCACTATTCCGCCATCCTTCTCCTCTTCTACCGCTTAATGCGATCGTATATTATGAAGAAAATTGAAAAACCATTAAGAACAAACAGCAAACATATTTTCAATATTATATCGTCAGGGAAATAGCGTGCAAGGGTGCATCAGCTGATACAGAAGTAGCAAAACGTTTGCCGATAGAAGTTTGTTCCCCCGTATCTTCCTCCTCTTCTACCGCTTAATGGGATCGAATATAATGAAGAAAATTGAAAAAAGTATTAAGAACAAACAACAAACAAATTTTCGATATAATATTGTCAGGGAAATAGCGTGCGGGGGTGCATCAGCTGATATGGAAGTAGCAAAACGTTTGCCGATAGAGGTTTGTTCTCCTGCATCCTCCTCCTCTTCTACCGCTTAATGCGATCGAATATTATGAAGAAAATTGTAAAAAAGCATTAAGAACAAACAACAAACATATTTTCGATATAATATCATCAGGGAAATAGGGTGCGAGGGTGCATCAGCCGATACAGAAGTGTGACAAAACGTTTGCCAATAGAGGTTCATTCTCCCGCATCCTCCTCCTCTTCTACCACTTAATGTGATCAAATATTATGAAGAAAATAGAAAAAAAGCATTAAGAACAAAGAACAAAAAAATTTTCTGTTTAATATCGTTAGGGAAATAGCGAGCGAGGGGGCATCAGCTGATATGGAAGTGTGACAAAACGTTGACGATAGAGGTTCGTTCTTTCGCATCCTCCTCCTTTTCTACCGCTTAATGCGATCGAATATTATGAAGATAATGGAAAAAAAGCATTTAAAACAAACAGCAAACAAACTTTCAATATAATATCATCAGGGAAATAGCGTGTGAGGGTGCATCAGCTGATATAGAGGCGGCAAAACTTTTGCATCCTCATGCTCACCAATACCGTCAGTGTTGCCAGAATAGATGAATGACAGAATGATAAATATAAAAAACATACATGTAAGCTGGTAAGTTCTTTCAAGTATCTTAAAGATGAAGTACATTTCTATTTAAATTACAATAATACCATCTTGTAATTAATATATATCCTAAAATATACCATACATTTGAAAATAAAAACATCCGCTTTATTTAGCAACACTTGCCACCATGCACGTCCCAGTGTATGCCTGTTGCCCACTGCATAATAGAGTGCATTAATTTATTTACTGTACAGTAAATCTGTATATATTTTATACTGTACACAATTTGCATGTTAATATAAATAACTACAGGTCTTTCTGCTTTGTTATGTACTTATAAAATATGTTTTACTTATCTTATATCTTTGGCATAGTGCGTCTATGTAAGGTCGTAGAACGTACCTATGCCCTTTATCATTGTTCCCTATGGAAAATGACTCGTTTTTTCATGCGATTTTCCATTTACCCGTCACTTTTGAGAACCTATCTAGGGGTTATTCTGAAAACTAGGTGTGTATATATATATATATATATATATATATATATATATATATATATAATATATATATATATATATATATATATATATATATATATATATATATATATATATATATATATATATATATATATATAGATAGTCAGATAAAAGATTAATCAGTAATAAATAAATAAATTGAATAAATGGAGAGAGAGAGAGAGAGAGAGAGAGAGAGAGAGAGAGAGAGAGAGAGAGAGAGAGAGAGAGAGAGAGAGAGAGAGAGAGAGAGAGAGAGAGAGTCATAAACAATAAACAAGCAGAGAGAGTCATAAATCATTGTTGTACTAGTACAACAAGGACTTACTGAAAAAGTCACTCCAAAAAGGGTGAAAATCCCAATCAGAAAAGTAGTTATGGTTTACCACTGTGATCACCGCCACCTCACACCTTTTGTCCACTATATAGTGATAAATATATAAATCAACAATAAATGAATAAATTGAATAAATAGAGAGAGACAGTCATAAATCATTGTTGTACTAGTACAACAAGGACTTATGTGAAAAAGTCAATCCAATTAGAGAGAAAATCCCAGTCAGAAAGTCTTTATGGCTTAGAACTTTGATTAGCGCCACCATACACCTGGTGTCCACCGCACATAGTGAGTTTATTTTTTGTTTATCTGTATATTTTTAATACTGTACTTGTTTATTTTTAGCTTACATACGTATTTCAGCTTGGTTATGTACTTGCAAAATGTGTTTTACTTAGCCTTTTTCTTTGGCATAGTGCATTTATACACGCCTGTGGAATGTATCTATGTATATCAACATTATTCCTTATGAAAATGGACTATTTGAATTACGCAAAATTTGAATTACATGAGCCTTTTTAGAACCAATCTTTGGGTTAATTCGAGAGGTGACTGCATTTTATTTATAATTATTACAATGATATAGTTTTCTTTATTCCTCGTAATTTTCAAGGTTAGGTTAGGTAACCTGACAATAGAGATAAAAAAAAAATAAAAAATTCTACCATTACAATTATGCTATATAAAAGTGCACCTTGTTAGTTTTTTCCGCATTTTTTTAACAGCGAAATTACAACACCCCTAAAAAATAATAAAAAAATATGGAATTTGAAAATTACGCCCATGCAAAAAATTTTGAACAAATATGTATCAGTTTAGTAAAAAATTGACCACCTCAGAGGCACTTTTCTGCCATTCTCCTCCTCTTCTACTGCTTAATGCGATTGGATATTATGAAGAAATTGAAAAAAAGCATTAAGAATCAACAATACACATATTTTCAATATAATATCGTCAGGGAAATAGAGTACGAGGGTGCATCAGCTGAAACGGAAGTAGCAAATCCTTTGCCGATAAAGGTTCGTTCTCCCGCATCCTCCTCCTCTTCTACTGCTTAATACGATTGGATATTATGAAGAAAATTGAGAAAAAGCATTAAGAACAAACAGAAAAAAAATTTCAATATAATATCGTCAGGGAAATAGCGTGCGAGGGTGCATCAGCTTATACGGAAGTGTGACAAAACGTTTGCCGATAGGGGTTCGTTCTCCCGCATCCTCCTCCTCTTCTACTGCTTAATGCGATCGAATATTAAGAAGAAAATTGAAAAAAAGCATTAAGAACAAACAGCAAACAAATATTCAATATAATATTGTCAGGAAAATTGCGTGCGAGGTTGCATCAGCTGATACGGAAGTGTGACAAAACGCTTGCCGATAGAGGTTTATTCTCCCGCATCCTCCTCCTCTTCTACCGCTTAATGCGATCGAATATTATGAAGAAAATTGAAAAAAGCATTAAGAACAAATAGCAAACAACCTTTCAATATAATATCGTCAGAGAAATAGCGTGTAGAGAATATATATATTTCATTTAAGTTACCCTGATAAACGTTTTCTTTGTAACGAATTGTATAGTTTTCTTTTTCTCTCAGCTGAGTTTGTTTACGTTTAGATTTCGTGCAGCACGGTCGATATGTAAAGAATATAGAATAATATTTAGAACCAAGGAATATTAATAATACATACTATAATCTTGAAAATTAGATAAATCCCAAATAGAGTGAGTAAATAAATATTTTATGAGTAAGATACTGTGCCTATAGTGATAAGCATCAGCTGATACAGAAGCGACAAAACGTTTGCCGATAGGGGTTCGTTCTCCCGCATCCTCCTCCACTTCTACCACTTAATGCAATCGGATATTAGGAAGATAATGGAAAAAATGCATTAAAAACAAACAGCAAACAAACTTTCGATATAATATCATCCGGGAAATAGTGTGGGAGGGTGCATCAGCTGATATGGAGGCGGCAAAACATTTGCATCCTCGTACTCACCGCCCCAGAGTATGCCTGTTGCCCACCGCATAATAGAGTGCATTAATTTGTTTACTGTACAGTAAATCTATTTTTTATACTGTACACTATTTGCATGTTAATATAAATAACTACAGATCTTTCTGCTTTGTTATGTACTTGTAAAATATGTTTTACTTATCTTATATCTTTGGCATAGTGTGTCTATGTAAGGTTGTGGAACAAATCTATGCCCTTTATCATTGTTTCCTATGGAAAATGACTCGTTTTTTCACGGAATTTTCCATTTACCCGTCACTTCTGAGAACCTATCTACGCGTTATTCTGAGAACTAGGTGTACTTGTTTTGGGGGGCAATTGTCCTGGGGGCAGTTGTTGGGGGTAATGTCCCAAGTGCTAGCTGTCCTAGAATCAATCTAAATATGAAAATGATGACCTATATAAAAGTTCACACTCTCTAGAACTAAGCATTGCTGTAGATAAGTATCAAAATTACAAACTGCACGAAGAGAAGTTTAAAAACAAAATATACCGAAGTAAAAATAAAAAAAAAATAATACTTTTATACCTTACCACTTCTATGTTTTCTAATAAGGGCTGAAAATGATTTTGTTATAATAAGGGTTGCCTTTTGTAAAACATTTTTCTTTAGAGCATTTATGTCGGTTACTGTCATCAAATGCGGAAATTCTTCACTGCTAACCTGTGTAAAGTAAATGGTCTATCTCAACAGCTTTATCTTATTAAATGGAAAAACAACAAATACATCCTGTTTATGCAACAAAATACACTTAATTCTGTAACTATAAAAAGTAAAATTACTGTATGAGTAAACAGTCAATCAGAATATATATCACTCACAAGAATAGCTCAGGTAGCTTGGAAAAATATGAGAAAGATACTGGGGATGGAGGTACTGGGCAGGAAGGGAAGAGCTAAGCCAAAGGAGAGGTTTATGGATGTGGTGAGAGACGACATGGGGGTGTGAGCGTGACAAAAGGGGACACAGGGAGAGGGTGAAATGAAGACGACTGATCTGCAGTGGCAACCCATAACAGAGGATACAAGAAATAGCATTATCAACCCTGACATGTTGCATGTTAAAGCTTTTCTTCATGCAAGTTTTTATTATTATTAAAGTAAAATATTAAGTTAGAAAGAGTGCTATTAGGAAAATAATTCAGTGAAAAGATTAACGATATTAGTCTTCATAAGAGGATAAAGCAAATCTGTATAAGGTAAGACATTTTTTTTTATTCTGTGAGACTCAAACTCTTACATGAAACCATCACTGTCTCTAACCGCTCTATCCAATGGTCAGGGAGGGGTGGTATAGGAGCCCTGGAGGTGGAGGGAGGGGGAGTAGCTCTAAGGAATCTGAAGCAATATGTCACTAACCTTTTGACAGTCATATCACATATGGGTGACAAACTTCAGAATATGGATAGAGTAATGAAAGGTTTTGAAAGTACTGTAAGGTAAAAGAAAATGAAACACTTGGAGAGATTATATGAAATTTAGAGAGTAACAAGGCACAAGAGGAAGAGAGGAAAGAACTGGAAAAACGAATAAAAAAGTAAGAAAGGGGAAAGAAATAGAGGTCAGGATTGCTAAAATAGATAACAAACAGTTGAGTGACAGCCTAATTTAATTAAATATTAGTTCACTGCCCTCTACTGAGAGAGATGAAACTGCAGTCTGGAATGTCCAAATAAAGGAATTCATCGAGCAGTTAAGAAAAGATATTCAGGAGCTGAATATGGAACATGAGGAAATTACAAGATCATTTTCAGATGCAGTCAGGAAATATGTGGGAGTAAAAGAGGCAGTGAGGGAGGTAGCAATGGGAAATGTAAATACAGCCGACTACAAAGAAAAGTAATAGAAACAAATGAAAAATGATGTGATTGAAAGTACTAATCCAATTATCAAACAGGCACTTGATAAAGAGAAGTCTGTGACTCTCAGGCATAAGTGAATCTCAGCAGTCAACACGGCCATGAGTCTTGAACATAATAAAGCTAAAGTTTTCGATCTGATAAGGAGGCATGGAGTAGTATGTGGTACAGATAATATTGTAAGCATTCACCGAATTGGTAAATAGACTGGGAAGGAAATGCAAGAATAATGAAAGTAACCTTTGAGAGAGTGGACACATGAAGAGAATTATTGATGAGTGCAAAAAACTTATAAGACCTTCAAGAATTCAGAATAGTGTTCATTAGACAACATAGAACAGAGGAAGAGATGGAGTTTCAAAAGCTTGTTGCAAGAAGCTGAGAGGTAAACTGAGGGAAGAAATGAAGATGAGAAAAATTTTTGTTTCAGGGGTCTTCAAGCCAAAGGGGTGAAGAAGATATGATAAGAGATCAGTGGATGCAGACTCATTAAGATTGCTGCACACAAGTGTTGATGGGGTGGCTGGTACGCCAGTAGAATAAATTGATAGGATTCACAACAGTAAGGCAGATATAGTAGCAGTTACAGAGACTAAGTTAAGTGAGGCCTTAAACAGTATTGCAGATTTTTCTAAGGGCTTCAGAATTTTAAGGGTTGAAAGATTTGAAAGGAGGGATAGCACTGTTCATAAGTGAAAGGTTTCAGCTTGAAGAAATGAAATCTGCTATAGAATGTGAGTTCAAGGAATTTCTTATTGCTTGTATAAATACTGGTTCAGAGAGCATTATAATAGCTGTTGAGTATAACCCGCCAAAGAATCAACAAAAGTTACAGGTTTATGAGGAGTCATTTACAATAGGTACTATCGATGTTATAAACTCAGTTCTTAACATTGCATGGGAGATATTTTGTAGGATTTTTGTTATGGGTGATTTTAATCAGAGAGAGATAGATTGGACTACTCTTGACCTGCTCAGTGGGGAGGATTCATTTGGGGCAAGATTCCTATTCTGTTTACAAGATTTCCTACACCAACATGTACTAAAACCAAATAAGACCAGGAGTAGGCATGAGCCATCACTGCTCTATCTAGTATTCACAGATAAAGTGTTGGATATTGACAAAATTGAGAATGAACCACCAAATGTAAAAAGTAACCACTGTGTGTTGTTGGTGGAGTGTATCATCGGAGATGTTCCCTCAAAAGTAGGGGCACTAAGGACACAAGGAGGATCTATTCAAAAGAAGATTACAAAAAAATTAATGAGCTTTTTACAGTTATTAACAGGATGACCTTACTTAACAACAAAGCTGTACAAGAGATGTACTAAATAATTAGTGAGTAATAAGGGAAGACAGTTTCTTGTTGCATATCATCCACAAAAATAAAAATTATTCATGCTAGAGAGAAATGGTTCAATAATGAGTGTAAGAGAGCTAAGGAGTGTAGAGGCAAATGATGGAATAAGTATAGGAGGAAAAAATATATAAATGCCTGGCAGACTAATAATAGAGCACATTCTTAGATTTACAAAAGGAATTTGATACGGTCCAACAAGGAAGAGTTTACAAGAAGCTGCAAGTAATGGCAAGAATAGGTGGAAATTTCTTTGAATGGATAAAAAAAATTACTTAGAATGAAGGGAACAGAGGGTTAGAGTAAGACACTCAGTGTCTGAATGGAGAAGGGCTAGTAGTGGGGTTCCACTGGGTTCAGTTTTAAGGCCACTTTTGTTTCTTGTATATGTAAATGGCCTACCAGAGTCTGTAAATTCATTCATGAATATGTTTCCAGATGATGCAAAGATTGTGAAAAAAGTTAAGAGACGAGAACAATGGTAGAGAATTTCAGGAAGACCTAAATAGTCTGCACGAGTGGTCAGAAAAGTGTCTAATAAAATTCTATACCTCTAAATGTAAGATGATGAGAATGGGTACAAGTGCAAGAAGGCTCAAGCTTGAATACTCAATAGCAGGAGCAAAACTTCAAGAGACATTGAATGAGAGAGATCTTGGAGTAAACATATTGGCAGATCTGTCTCCAGAAATGCGTATAATTGGCAATGTAAGGGCAATATATGCTTTCTTAGCAAATGTAAGGGTAGCCTTCAGGCACATGGACAAGGAAATCTTCACAAAAAAAAGTTTAAAGACATGCCAAGAAACTGGTGCTAAAGATACGCAATCTCAGTGGAGAAGCTGAGGGAATTAGACTTACCATCACTCAAAGTAAGAAGAATGACGGGGGATATGGTGACAATTTTTACATTCTTTCATGGTTATGACAGAGTGGATAGGGATCCATATTTTGATATGGCTGGCACTAAAACTAGAGGTCATAGCTTGAAGCTCCATAAGAAAACTTCTTTGCAGGATGTAAAGAAGTACTTTTTTAGTGTATATGTTGTTGATGATTGGAATTCGCTAGGAGAGGAGGTAGTTAATGCTAACTTAATCAATAGTTTTAAGGACAAGTATGATAACTATCACCGAGTACAAAAATGGAACCGACCAGGAGATGGGGAGTTACTAGCATGGGGCTCTTTCCTGTAAGCACAATTAGGTAATTACATAGTGCCCCCAATGACGACTTAGCGTATTTCTTAAGTACATAAAGGGATACATCATCAGGACCTGCAGCTTTATGGGCATCTAACTCCATCAGCAATTTGCATACCTCGTTTGCTGAAAAGATGATTCTCTAATACTGGCTCATGGGCTCCTACCTCTGCAATCTGAGGGGTTGGGGGTATTTTCTGCTATAATTTCTGACAAACTCCCTATTCAATTCTTTGTAGATCTCTTCATCTGTCTCAGTGAAGCTTCCATCCACTCTCTTTAACTTTAAAACCTGTTCAATGACCTGCAGTTTTCCTCTGGTAAAGATGTGGAAAAGTTTGGGATTTTCTTTAGCCTTCCTGGTGATATTCCTTTCATAATCTCTATCTGCCTCTCTTCATTTGCTTAGGAAATAATTTCTTGCTTTTTATAAATCTGCCAGACCATATATGTTTTTGCTCCACCTATACCTTTTCCAGCATTTGTCTCTCCACTACTTAGCTCTCTTACATTTGGTATTGATCCATTTCTCTCTGGTATGCATAACTCTTATTTTGGCGGAAGGTATGCAACAATTTACTATCTTCCCATATTCCCCACAAAATATGTACATTTCTTGCACAGCTTTGTTGCTAAAATAGGTCCTCCAGTCAATAACAGCAAAAAGCTCATTAATTTTGATGTCATCTCCTTTCATATAGTTCCTCCTAGTGTCCTTCTCAGCACCTTTACTTTCAGTCAGAACAATATCGAAGATATACTCCAACAGCGCACAGTGTCACTCTCCAATTTTTTCAATATCCCACACATTATCTGTGAATACTATATTAAGAAGCGATGGCTCATTCTTACCCCCGGTTCTCACTGGATCCAGTACATGTTGGTGTAAGAAATTCCCCTGTACGCAATCTAGGAATCTTGCCCTCAATTAGTCCTCCCCACTGTGCTGGTAAAGATTAGTCCAATCTATCTCTCTATAACTAAAATCCCCAATAATCAAAATCCTACATATTCTATCTCGTGCAATGTTAACAACTGAGTTTATGACCGTTGGTAACTATATGACTTTCCTCATAAACTTCTAGCCTATGTTCATTCCTTGGTGAGTTATCTACAACAGTTGTTATAATGCTCTCTGACCTGGTATTTATGCAAGCAACAAGAAATTCCTTTAATTCACATTCAATAGCAATGCTTATTTCTTCATCCTGAAAAATTTCACTTATGAACAATGCTATCCCTCCACCAGTCCTTTCATAGCTTTCAACCCTTAATGATCTGAAGCACTTACGAAAAACTGTGACACTGTTTATGACCTCACTTAACTTGGTCTCTGTAACCGCTACGATACCTGCCTTACTGTTGTGAATCCTATCCTTTAATTCTACTGCCTTACCAGCTACCCCATCAGCATTTGTGTACAGCAATCTTAATGAGGCTGCATCCCCTGATCTTCTAGCGTTATCTCCCCTTGGCTGGAAAGAGTTCATTTTTTCCCTCATTTTAACCTTCTAGCTCTTGTGTTCTGTAGGGTCTAATGAACACTCTTCTGAATTTTTAAACGTCTCTTGGTTTTTTCTCTCAAAGGTTACTTTTATTTTTGAGTGTGACACCAGAACAGGCAAGAAAACTGCCCTCATCAATAAAGGCCAGTGCATGAAGAAAACATCAAGATGAAGGAAAAGAAGAAGGTTAAGGACAAGGCTGAGATGAGGTAATGGTACACAGAGGAAAAGGACAGGCTTAAAGAACAGTTAAAGTACTGAGGACCTTGAGATATAGCAGGATTAGGCCCTGAGATGACGATAACTCCGCTTTTTGAAGGAAGATAGGTTATAAGAAATAGGAGAGACAGATGGAGAAAGAGAGTTCAAGAGTCTGGAGGTAGATATGAAGAAGCAGTCGCTGCATCGACCAATCCGAGAGCTACAATATCCACACAGTACCTGCGAGATGAGGCTGCTTGGCGAGTGTTATGCAGCCTCGGCAGTGGGGGAGGGAAGCAACTCGCCAACTCATCAGGGCAGCGATGGAAGTAGTAGTGATAGAAAAGAGAAAGGGATGACGCCTTACGGCAAAGAGAATCCAGATTAGATGTAAGAGAAGGGTCATTAACGAGTCTGCCTGCCTTAGATTCACCATATCAAGGAGATAAGGATAAGAAAAAGCACCCTAGATGTGCGAGCAGTAGTCTACGCAGGGACGGCTAAAACCTTTATAGACTTTTAGTAACTATTCTAAACAGGGACAGATAAGACCTTTATATATTTTAAGTAACTATAAAGAGTTAAAGTAATGACGAAAATGTAACAGAACTCACTATTTTTTGGATGCGATTTAGAAATTTGGATTATGTGATTCCTCCAAGACAAGTTAGAAGCTATCTGGATTCCTAATATCTTAATAGAATTAATAGGGCTAATTTCGCTAGTTTCAAACACAATAGGGCAACCTGGGGGAGAAGATAAAGAGATAGCCAGAAACTGTCTCTTGCCGGCACTTTAACTAAATTTTGGGTGTCCCACTCAGATACCCTCTGCAAATCAGAGCTGAGAGTAGAAAAAAGTGACACAAGACTGATTACGAGTAGCAGATGAAAATTGTGAAGAAAAGGCAGAGGAAAAATGAAGGGTAGAATCGTCAGCAAAGGCATGAAAAAGAGTGAAAGATGGGGACTGAAGGAGGTCATTGATGAAGAGAAAGAGCAGAGTAGGTGAAAGAACAAGAGCTCTGTGGAACACCACTGGTAACAGGGAATGGGCTAGAGGTTGCACCATCAACAGCAACAAATATAAAATGGTCATATAGAAAACTGGAAATCAGAGAACAGAAAGAAGAGGTAAAGCCATAGGCTGGGAGTTTGGCCAACAGAACCTTGTGACAGACTCTGTCAAAAGCCTTAGAGATATCAAGGGAGACAACAAATGATTCCCCATAGTTCCTCAGAGAAGATCACCATACATGAGTAAGATAGGAGAGGAGGTCACCAGTGGATCTTGCCTTGCGGAAGCCATACTGGTAATCGGAGATTAGTAAAATAGATTAAAGAAGTTTCAAGAAGTGAGCATTGAGCAAAGTTTCAAAAACTTTAGCAATAGAAGAGGTTAGGGCAACAGGTCAGTAATTAGAAGCAATAGAGCGGTCACCCTTCTTAGGAACAGGTTACTATAGAGCATGCTTTTAAAATGAAGGATAGATACTACTAGAGAGAATGAGGCGAAAAAGAGGGCAAAGCACGGGAGACGGTTCATCTGCAAACTCCTTAAGGAACCTTGCTGGGATACTGTCGGGACCAGGTGCCTTGTTTGTCTTTAGCAAACAAAGAACTGTATGAACTTTGCGTGAAGAAAGGCTAAGGGAGGGCACTGGGTTGGCGAGGGGTAAAGATTGAGGGAGAGGTGCATTGGTATTGTTTACAGAAGAGATGGCAGAAAAATGAGAGCCAAAGAAAGTGACTTTTCCAGTGGGAGAGCAAGTTATAGAACTATCTGAATGAATGAGAGAGGGAAAGTTTGAGTTACAGAAGCTTTTGGTTAAAGACCAGAAACGTTTTTCAGTGGGAGAGGAGATAAGATCATCAACTTTCAATCTTATAGAGGAAGCATTAGACCTTCGAATCTGAGCAGTACAGGAATTTCTAGCTACAATAGAAGAGTAAGTTAAATAAAAAAAAGAGACTTGGTATGAGAAAAACTTTTCATAGAGGAAGGGATAAATGCCTTCATTCCCAAGGTTATGATCTCGGCAACTTTTAGGGCTATCAGATCAGGCTTGTGGGACCGAGAGTAGTAGTCATCCCATGGGAAGTCAAAGAGGAAGTTAGGCAAATCTTCATGTTGGGTATGCTCATAGTGCCAAAAGCGGTGCTGAGTAGGAGGAATTGAGGGAGAGGGAGAAAAAATGGAAGAGATTGAGATTACAGAGTGGTCATAATTACCAAGAGGGGAACGCACAGAATATGAGAAGTTTGAAGGATTAGAAGTAAGAAATGGGTCAAAAGTGTTGGCTGCATGCTTGTGTTGACCAGGAACACGAGTAGGATGTTTGGTAATTTGCTCAAGATTGAGAGTAACTGAGATAGCAAGGGCCGCGCTTCCTTTCATTGGTCTTGCCTTTCCCTCCCTAGAATATATACCAATTTGGTGAATGTTTACAATATTCTCTGGACCACATACAACTCCAAGCTTCCTTAACAGGTCAAAACCCAAGCTTTATTTTGGACTAATCTCCCCTGCCATGTTGACTCCTGGGATTCACTTACGACTGAGATTATCATTGCCTTCTCTTTATCAAGTGCCTGTTTAATCAGTTGTTTAGCCCTTTCCATCACAGTATCTCTCATTTTTTCTATTACTGTTTTTTACATTTTCCGGTGCCACCTACCTCACTGCCTCATTACTGCCATATTTTCCTTTACTGCATCTCCAAAGGAAAATTTTAGGGCACCATGTTCCGTATTCAACTCCAGAAACTCTATTCTAAACTATTCGATGCTTTCCTTTATCTGGACATTCCAAGCTGTAATCTTGAATCTCTCATATGAGGGCAGTTAACTAACATTTAATTCATTCACTCTGTCATTCAACTGTTTGTTGAAATATTTTAGTTTAGAAATTCTAGTTTCTAATTCACTCTTTTCCCCTTCAAGCTTCTTTGTTTTACTGGTTCTTTTCTCTCTTCCCCTTGTGCCTTAATAGATTCCTCCAAAGTTCTTATAATCTCTCTGTTTCATTTCTCTATTCTTATTCCAAAATTTATCATCCAGGTTCATTACAACTGTCCCAAGGTCCCCGACTTTTTTTTCAAGTTCCTAAGAGCTACTCCCCCACCTAATCCTCCAGTGATCCTCTACTACACCTCCCCCAACCATTGGACGTGGGGGTTAGAGACAGAGATGGTTTCATTCTGACGTTTTGCCTTTCACCGAATATAATGAAAAAAAGAAAAAGGGAGTAAAAAAGTTTTCATTTAACTTCACACCGAATTGTTATATTTTCATATGAGTACTACTTTAGTTATTAAGTTCATCTCTTTTCTGCTAGCACACATCCTATCTTAAAATAAGAGTTTGGCAATTAGGGAAAAAAAATGCATAAATAAAACCCCATGAAAGAAAACTCAAATACGCAACTGTGGAGACAAACACTTGATGATTTGAAACCTGTTTCTGCTATATTTACTTTTTAACTGCTAAGCCGATCACTCAGATGAAAGCTTAGTTACTTAATATAAGAGAATGGAGTAAAAGAGATAAATAATAAGACAGCTGTGCTACTTGGCAACTTAACTCAACAATGTTGACAGGGCTTTTTTCGTATTTATTTATTTATTTACTTATTTACTTCATATAAAAATTTGACTATCAAGTTAATCAGTCGTCTTCTTCTTCTTTGTCTACATCTTTTCCAACTTTTATGTGGGGTTGATGTTTCTGGCCAGTGTTCTCCATATGTTCCTGTCCCATACCTCATCACCCAACAAACCTTTAGACCTCAGGGAAGGATTAATAGTGCTGTAAGAGCTCTCCCCAATTTACACAAAAAATTACGTAATGTGATGGCTTCCCCTCTGGCAACTTCTAAACTTCCCTCAGGACAGGACAGCTTCTTCTTTTTCACCTCTCTAACTTTTTCTCACAATATTCTGCTAACTCTCTTTTCAGGCAAGTTTGGTTTAAGTTTTATACTTTTGACCTGATTCATTCAAAAATACAAAGAAAAATTCGAGAGATACTGACTGCATCAGTTCTTTGGCTTGGCTATCACCTTACAAGGGGAACTTTGGTTATTGCATATTAAAGAATTCTCTTTTAATATCATAAGAAGTAATAATAATAATAATAATAATAATAATAATAATAATAATAATAATAATAAGCTATTAGGTCCTAGCCCTTAGTTGAAAAGGGAGTTCGTGATGTAAAACCGATACCAAACCATTATAATCATTAATACTATTTTAACTATTATTAACATAATTTTTGTAGAGTCATTCCTCAAGGAGATCTCCCATTCAAAGTGCTTCTTGCCTGAGTAGCCCAATTTCACTAGTAGTTACATTTGTTTCAAGCCTATATACAATTTCATGTCACATATTTGCCATTATACCACGCATTTTTCGTTTATGAGAGAAATAAGGACTAGTGCGCAGGAATAAAATTTACTCCATAAGAACCCTCTCTGCCTCTACTGACAATAAGTGGAGTTTCTAAAAATATTGAGGGTGGGAGGCAATCTAGCGAAATTTTTGCATCACTCTGCCATATGAACCAACAATCAAAACTGCATTGCTGGATCTTATTTAAAGTTTGTTTTCTCCCCCCCAGAAGTGTTGGCAAAAGATGATATTCTGATATCTCAAGCTCCTAAATTCTCAGTCTCTTAGAAAAGCTCTGACAACTTTTTACCACATGTATAATGCTTCCATCTTCACTGGTCACATCTTTTACCCCTAGTTCAATATGACGGGTGAAGAGGTTTTCAGGAGCTCCTTCCAAAGTAAGTGTAGAGTATCTCCCTCTATAAGAGGTGCAGTTGTAGGTTCATTCAGGGTGAGGTGATTATTTTAGCAAACATGCTACTTATCGAGTTAAGTACTACACTGATGACATATATACCTTCATTATATCAACACATCCTTGTTCATAAGCTTAGGTAGTAAGCTGTAAATTCCTTTTCTAAGTCAACAGACATTCAAGAACCTAGTCCCACATGAAATGTTTTACACCTAGGAATGACTTACCAGACACCCATATCACTGAGAAGCTGTAGAAAATCTGCATACTTAGCACTCTACAGAGAAAAACACTGACAAAATATATATGCAATATCATCTCTACTGCTATTAAACCAAAAGTTGTGCTTACCACTTCTGATAATCGAGGAATTGTAAAATCAGAGTTGTCATAACTATATACAATGATGCACATCAGTAAAGCACCAAACACTTTATTTAAGGTCATCTTCATATTCTGGAAAGTAAAACTGAAGGTTATCAAATTCTAGAGAGTAATTTAATACAGAAATTATTCAAAACGTCTTAAACGAAAAAAGGCTAAAACGTCTAAAAATATCTAACAAGTATGAGAGCAATTTGCATTCCCAGAGTTACTGATAAATTACTGACATAGCTTCACCACCAGTATACCCTTTCCCACTTATGTTTTATTCTTGTTTTTGTCATAGATTGGCTACATTTACAGTAATCCCTCGTTTATCACGGGTGTTATGTTCCGGGACCACCCTCAATAGGTGAGAATCCGTTAAGTAGCTGCACCATAATTATTACAGGTATTTTATATTTATTTTTACCTTTATAAACCCTCCCTGCACTGTTAACAACTCACCCTTTACTTTATTAGTAACAGTGTGTAAGCGTAAATTTATATGAGTGTGACAAGTAAGTTTATCATAAATAACAGCGCGTAAGCGTAAAGCTATATGAACCTGATAGGTAAGTCTACCATGAATGATGTGATGACGTTTACATACTGCACAGCCAATGACAGCTTTACGGCTGCTTTTTGCGAGAGAAAAACATGGCAATTGGGAGTTACTGTTGTGTTTCTTCTTTTGTGCGAAGATGGTCTTCTAAGGAATCAAGGTATCGTCGATAATATTGCAGAAGTGCACTGAACGAACCATATTGTCCCATTCCTGCGGGACGATCTAGTGAACAGTAGATTCGTTGATGCTGAAATGGCGGCCGACAGCCGAGATATTTCTTCCTTCCTTCAGCATATCTAACAGTTTTACCTTATCTGCTATGGTCAACATCGTTCTTTGCCGCCTAGGCTCACTACCAAAAACCTTAGAAGATGAAGGACGCTTGGGCGGCATTGCAGGGGTTGAAATAAAGCAAATGTTTCACAAAAAACACAAGCACAACGTATTAAGAGGCACACGTGAGTAACTGAAGGGGTGAGGCGAGACAATGGAAGATGCTGGAAGAATCAAGCTTCAATCAAAAAGCCAATCAGACCCCAGGATACAGAACACAAATCTGTGACTCCTCGTCTCCCACCCATCAGCCAATTACATCCCGTGTACTATCTCACGTAGGTGCGACCCTTTGAGTTTTCCAAGACGCAGATACCAGGATCGTATTTTATATGGTGCAATACCGTGAGTTACATGTTTAAATTTATGTTTTTTACTATTTTTTACTGTTTTATTATTCTTAGGCTAGGAAATACTTTTTTTATCAATAAAATAATGAAAATACTGGAAACTTTAATATATCCACATATCGTGGATTCCCACGATATACCCAGAAATTATGCGATATAAAATACATATGCTCGCCATGAAAACCCGCGATGTACTGAATCCATGGAAGGTGAACCGCGATATAGCGAGGGATTACTGTATATATATATATATATATATATATATATATATATATATATATATATATATATATATATATATATATATATATATATATATATATATATATATATATATATATATATATATATATATATATATATATATATATATATATATATATAAAATGATGATGATCATTTCTTATTGTAATCCTCTTTGTACTCGTGGAAGGTGTGTAAAAAAAAAAAAAATAAATAAATATATAAATAAAATAAAAAAATTTGGCAGGAGTTATTCGCGAAATTAGAATTTTTTACTATTATTTTTTGTGGGCATTATTGCAATTTCGTGTATAAAAATATTACGCAAAAAAGGAAGAAGGTTTTATATATATATAGAGAGAGAGAGAGAGAGAGAGAGGAGAGAGAGAGAGAGAGAGAGGAGAGAGAGAGAGAGAGAGAGAGAGAGAGAGTGAGAGAGAGAGAGAGAGAGAGAGAGAGAGAGAGAGAGAGAGAGAGCAGAGAGAGAGAGAGAGAGAGAGAGAGAGAGAGAGAGAGAGGAGAGAGAGAGAGAGAGAGAGAGAGAGAGAGAGAGAGAGAGAGAGAGAGAGAGAGAGAGAGAGAGAGAGAGGAGAGAGCGAGAGAGAGCGAGAGAGAGAGAGAGAGAGCGAGAGCGCGCCGAGAGAGAGAGAGAGAGAGAGAGTGTCCCTGGGCTATGCAGTCCCCGAGTTACAACAAAGGCCAATAAATTAATATCATATAAATTGTTTGACCTACATCGCTTGTGTGGTTAATACAAACTTTGCACCTTGAATAGTTTGTAAGCATGGTGGATGAATACACAGCTAGCAGCACTGTTGTATTGCATATATATAGTTAATGGCAAAAAAAAAAAAAAACATGTTTGGTTATATTGAAGGATTACATAGAATTTTAAACAAAATACCAAACACATAGCTGTAAATTATTTGAAATAGTTTGTTGAGTGCTGTGTAAGAATCCGGCATCAAGCGGCATTTGAAGAAAAACCAAAGCTCAGTTTACTCTCACCAGCCCTATTGTGCCTCATTTTTATCTGCTCTCATTTGTTTCGCTCGTTACTGATATTACTATGTCTTCCAAACGTAGTGGTGATAGTTATAATGGCAGTGCTATGAAGAAAAAAAAAAAACATCACCACGGAAATTAAAGTTGAAATAGTAAAACGCTAAGAAAATGGAGTGAAAGTGAAGAGTTTGTGGCCAGTATGGGTTGTTTTATTATTTTACGAGTTGTGCTAAATTGATCACCTAAGGGTGCACAATGAAGCTGCTAGCTAGTGGTGATGAGAAAGCAGCAAAAAGCTTCGAAGTGTGTAGGCAGAAATAATTAGGGAGGGAGGTTACCATCCCTTGCAATGCCCCTTCCAGTGTACAAGCCGACCACACGAGTAAAGGTAAGACATATTGTACTCTACAGTTTTGCATTACTGTAGTGCTTTAATACTTTTATATTTAGTATACTATACTTGTACTGTAGTTTTACTCTATCTTACAATGAGAACTTAGATTATCTCTATATATTACGTGCTGTATGTTCTTTTGCCTTTTAAGACTCACCTGCCCCAGTCTCCTCAGACCTAGGTTCGAATTATAGGTGTGTTCCAACTTAAGCTGAAATAAACTTTAACTCAGCTGTCAGGAACGGAACCCTGACATAAAGTGAAGACCATATATATATATATATATATATATATATATATATATATATATATATATATATATATATATATATATATATATATATATATATATATATATATATATATATATATATATATATATATATATATATATATATCTGAAAGTGGCTGACAATATTAAAGTAATAACAAATAAGGCATATATATGAATGCAGTAAATTTTTTTTTTTTTTTTTTTACATAAAATTAAAAAAATCAAATCATTTATTTTCATTATTACAATGGTTTGTCAGTAAAGGATATGGGCAGTGAGCCTGATCTCTCTACCTCTAAAAGGATGAAGAAGATATCAAAGGAATTTTGAGAAGAGCAACTAAAATACGGCCAAAATCACAGAATCTGCCTTGTGAAAAAAGATGCAAATGCCTGCAAATTACAACAATACAGTAGAGAAGGCTTAAAGTTGAAAAGATAAATGCAGTTAAAATGATAGGGTGAGAATGTGTAGTTAATATATTATTTCAAAAAAGCCATAATGCAAAATGAGGACCCAATTGTATATTTTCAAAAAAGGGTAATAATATATAAAACTTTTTCCCTCTCAAACAGAGGTTAATAGTGGCAACAGATTGCCAAAGCAAACAGTAAATACTATCGCAGTAATTGACTGTAAAAGTAAAGGTATCTTTTACGATTATACTACTCTCATCCCCGATTATCTTAAGATGATAAAGTATGTCTCAGTACAGTAAAACATTTTGCGATAAGTTATTATTTCACTCATCCCAGAATATTTTATGTTCTTTAAGTAGGCATTGATCTTACAAGCATATTCTTGTCTACTAACAAAGCTCTGACTATGAGGATTTTTGGAGATATCAATTTTCTTTTCACTCTCTTTAATTCTCTGGGTGAGTTTTTCCTTCTGCTGTCTCCCATTACCAATGTGTGTTAGTACGGGTATGTGCTACTGTGCTGTAGATAACTGGCCAAGCACAGTGAGGTAACGCAGTTAAGCATGTGCTTTAGGATAATATGGTCAATAAACATGCGTCTGCTCGATTTTGCATTCAGCTTGAATTCTCATCACATGATTACCAAAATGGTTTTGTGTGTGGCATTTTCTTTCAATATTATCAGTGCATTTAGGACTATTACGAGAATAATGAGAAAAGTGTACACTATCTTCTTTCTCATGATGTTTTACCAACAGAAGTTGATAATGTAACTTGCTTCTATGGTAGTTCTTTGATGGGAGAGAAATTTAGTTTTTAATGATTCTTTATATGCTTTGAAGGAATCTGACCTTCAAATTCATCGTAAATTACTCGCTTTTGGGTTAGAATTCGTTGAAGTTAAGTTAAGAATTAAGTCCAATTGTTTTGAAGATTAATTCATTCAAACTACATAAAAAAATCTAGTCAAAATAATAATTTTAACCTTCAAAGGGAAACAAGAGAGATCGTAAAAATTTACTCAGTTTTTCTATATGCATCAATCCTTGCAAATGAGTCTTTTGGAGATATTAAATTTTCTCGTATTTTTTTTTTCAAATCTCTGCCGAGTTCTTCCTGGTGCTATCTCAAATTAGAAAAATGTGTTTGTATATGCACGTGCTGCTGACCTGTTGATAATCATGTGCATAAGGGTAATAGGGTTAATGAGCAAGAATGGAAATTTTTTTATCACTGTTAGCTATATTCTCAGTCATTTATGGGACCAAATAACTGTACAGAAGTCCAAGAACCATTTCTAATGGTCGTCGGTAGACTGGCAATCATTATGAAATGAAGTTACTGACAGGTTATTTTATATTCAAGAAAAAATTGGTGTGGAAGGGACTGAGGTGGCAAATAAAGCCTGCTCCTGCATTTCCATAAGGTCATTGGAGTTACTTCTGATGAGTTTTTAAGCAATTTTGACTTTCAAAATCGTTATAAATTACTTGTTTGTTGGTTAGGTTATGAGCAGTTGAAGAAGATTCTGAAGGATAGAATTCTCTAAAACAATTAAAAAACCACAAGAAACACAAATATCACTTCCAATGAAAGATGGGTATTATGGTAAAAATTTACCAAAGTAATGACAGAAAGCAGATGCGTAAACAGACTAAAACTTATCTGACAGGGAGTAGAAGAGAGTAAGTAGCCCAATGTTAGTGAGCAGCAGATCTCATAAAACTCAAGTGGTAGTTCAAGCTATCAAAACAATAACCTTTAGCGGAATAGTCCAGGTATGCATATCCAAATTCCTTTCCTTTTACCTAACTGTGCTTAGGGGAAAGAGTCCTATGCTCTGAACTCCCTGTCTCCTGAACAGCTTCATTTTATTTTTTTACTCATTGACATTAATCATATTTCTCCTTAAAATTGCGAATGCTGGTAGGCTAGCTTTACTACTCCCTTGCTTAGCAAATTCCAATCATTATATAATTACACTAAAAAGTACTTCTCTACATTTGCAACAAAAGTTTTCTTACATTGCTTCAAACTATGAACTCTTTCTGACGACATCCATATCAATATATCGGGTATTTATTTATTTTTTTTTACAATGGTGCCCGTCTCATTTAGAGGTGAAAAATATATTTTTGTATGGTTTATAATGTTTAAAATAAATATGAGAACCATAAAAAAATATATGCTAACTTAACAACCACTCCTAACCATATTTAAAAATTAGAAGTTTACGACAATTTTCAGTCATTAAAAAACATAGGAAAAATGTTGTAGTAAAATATGATTTTCTAGGTTGGGTTTGGTTAGGTCAGCATATGCTTTCCGACAGCTTTCAAGGTCATATTTATTATAAACACAACCGAAACTATAGGAATAATATAATTTTAACATCCAAATTAAGATAGGCACAATTATAAAAATTTACCAAATATCCACGCAGTCAAAATCATTCAGGGCATTAAAAATCGTCACGGTATCCCCCTCCCACAGCTGTTCAGTACCGTACGGGAAAATGTTTACTTATTTGGCATAAAATTTACTTTTACGAGTACCTAGCATGTACACTGTATCACTGTAGAAACACGCTCACTCGATTTCTTGGTCACTTTGGGTATATTCCAACACAATTTGAAGGGTTTAAGGCTGCTGTTTTTCGGTTGGCTCAGCCAATGTACATCCAACCAACGATATAGGAAGACTAATTGCTGTTAATATAAAATTTTACATCCAGATGGCGAACCATGATTTTGTGACGTCATGATAAAAAAAAAAACACGAATCGAATATTCTTCACAACCTCATTTTTTTTCTGTTTCTTAGCAAATAAGTGACTAATTATGATAAACATGCGATCAGAAAAATATATTCAAAATGAATAAATTTGTTTCTAATCAGCATAATACTGCTTCATTCTTAGTAAATTAACACCTAATGAATAACTATATGCAGTAAAAATTACCCGTGAGATAAAGTTAGATCCAATTTAGGGAAATTATCATATTTCTTCAGGACAGGATTCGGTTTTAAGTCACGAACTCCCTTTTTTACTAAGGGCTAGGACGGTTGCCTGCTTACGAAGGACTTGCTTTGGCAGATGTAATCGTTACCCTGAGTGTATGCCCTTTTTCTTTTCTTGTGCCCCTTCACACATTCAAGATTCTCGTTACGACAGCTCCAAGAATAGCGGTCATAGCTCTGTCATGACGCAGGTTTGTGATCAGTCGTGACGAGTCTTGGCGGTCGTAGGTCATTATGGAGCCGTCACGAATTTTTTGTACATGCTTCCAAAAATCGTGGAGCTCGAAGATAATTCAACCCATCATAGCGCTGTCGAGGAGGTCATAGGTCGGTCGTGGCGCAATCATAATAGTCATAGGTCCGTCGTGACGCAATCATGAAAATACCGGTTCGACAGAGCCATGACTGTCATGATTGCGTCACGACAAACTTAATAGTGCGTCACAACAGAGCTAACTGTTTGACAGTTCAAACTATGCGTCACGATAGACCTACGAATGCGTCACGATAACGCTACGTAGACGGCGCATGCGTCATGATAGACCTACAAATGCGTCACGACAGCGTCATGACAGAGATAATAGTCATAGAGACTTAGACGACGTGGCAACCACAGACGCGTTACTGCTGCTGCTGGGTTTGTTGTGTCGGTGGGTGGTAGAGGCTGGGCGGGTAGTAATGGTGAGGAGGCATGTGATTACCAATTAGGTAATCACGTCTACAGGCTCAAGTCCCTCCTGTACCAGCATCTTCCGCGCCTGCACATATTTCAAGTCCGCCGAACTTCTCATTCTCTTCTTCCAGAACATCAGACATCAATACATCACTTATAGTCAGTATTTTGTATATATTATGATTAGTATCTCCCCCCATGTAATTACCTAATTGTGTTTAAGGAAAAGAGCCTAAGCTCTAACTTCCCGTCTCTTCGTCGGTTCCACTTTGTTCTTAAAAATATGGATTGAGTTAGCATTAACCACCTCCTCGCTTAGTAAATTCCAATCATCAACTACTTTTACACTAAAAAAATTCTTTCTTACATCCTGCAAAGAAGTTTTTTTACGAAGTTTAAAACGATGACCTCTAGTTCTAGTGCCAGCCATATCAAAATATCGATCCCTATCCACTCTGTCATAACTGTGGACGATTTCCAATATGTAATTAACATTCGATCTTATGTTGTTGTTCTGGTTTTACGTCACGGACTCACTCTTCTACCAAAGGCCAGGATGATTGCCTTCTTGCTTAGGACTTGTTTTGGCAGATGTAATCCTTACCCTGAGTGCATGCCCTTGCTAACCTCAGACCGTGACGGGGCGCGAACCCTCGACCTGACGCATCAGAGTCGCGGACGCTACCGCTTGAGCCACGTGCAACTGTGGAGGATTTCCAATATGTTAGTACCCTTCGATCTTATAACCCCCTAAATTAGGAAATCCTGACACGACTTCGGTAGAGGTCTTAAACGATCTCAAAATTAAATCCACTACCAATAAATTATAATTAATATTACATGCAACTATTATGAGGGGGTTGTGAACTGCTGATATGTGAATTATTAAAAAAAAAAAAAAAAAAAAAAAAACACCTTTTATTAAAACTTCCTCATACAGAATGATAAAATTTCCAACATATCTTCTACCTACGAGTGTTCTACTAAGATGAGCTCATTCTGTCCCTCACATGTAGTTATAAACATTGTTAGAAATAAATTATATCTGTACTCATCTATACGGAAAACCGAAATGCCGTCAACAATCACGAGAATCCGAATCAAACTCGAATATCTTCTGATTCACGTATCTCTACCACGTTCTTCTACTTGAGTGTTTTGTAGCACCTCACGAGAATAACTATTTACTCATTATTAGAAGTACATGCACCGTCAATGATCACGGTAGTAAATATATTTCACAAATCACAACTACGACCGATTTCACATATCGTAATCATGAATGTCTCGTAGCATCTCACGAGGACAACTGAGAATAAACTCACAAATGAAACAAGTCACAAAACTCTATCGTTCAATTTTTTTTATAATCATTAGAACAAATTTTCGCAATGACATTAAGTATATCGTTCATTCGGCAGAAGAAAATCATGTAATGACCACGTGGAAGACTATAATTACAAAGAACTCTCTGTTTACACAGAGTAATCAACAGTACACTATGCATAAGAATACTTATGCATAATTTTAAATGAATACGTATTCATACGCGTAAATTTAATATAATTGAATAAGTATACATACAATGTCCGCAAATCTACATACATGTACTTAAGCTACAATAAAGGAAACTATCATTCCGAATAACACTTACATTATGTAGTTACCTAATTCTGCTTACGGAAAAGAGCCCAAAGCTCGTATCTTCCCGTCTCCTGATCGGTTCCATTTTGTACTTAGTGATACTTATCATACTTGTCCTTAAAACTATGGACTGCGTTAGTATTAACTACCCCCTCGATTAGCGAATTTCAATTATCAGCTACTCTTACACTAAAAAAGTACTTCCTTACATCCTGCAAAGAAGTTTTCTTACGAAGCTTTAAACTACGAACTCTAGTTCTAGAGCCAGCCATATCAAAATATCGATCCCTATCCACTCTATCATAACCATGAAGGAATTTAAAGACTGTCACCATATCCCCCCTCACTCTTCTAGCTTCGAGTGATGGTAAGTCTAATTCCCTCAGCCTCTCATCATAACTGAGATTGCGTATTTCTGGCACCAGTTTCGTGGCATGTCTCTGAACTTTTTCCTGCTTAAGTACGTGTTTTTGCAAGTGCGGATTTCAAAAGAGGGCTGCATATTTAAGAGTTGGCCTCACATAGGTGATATAAATATTTCTGAACGTTTCCTTGTCCATGTGCCTGAAGGCTAAGAAAACATATGCTGCCCTTACTATGCCATTTATATGCATTTCTGGAGACAAATCGACCAGTATGTTTACTCCTAGATGTCTCTCATTCTCTGTCTCATGAAGTTGTACTCCTGCCACCGAGTAGTCAAGCTTGGGCCTTCAAACATTTGTACCCATTCTCATTACCTTACATTTTGAAGTATAGAATTTCATTACCCACTTTTCTGACCACTCATGCAGACTATTTAGATCTTCCCGAAGTTCTCGTTTCTTACTTTCATCATAATCTTTGCATCATCTGCAAACATATTCATGAATGAATTTAGACTCTGGTAAGTCATTTACATATACAAGGAACAAAAGTGGCCATAAAACTGAACCCTGTGGAGCTCCACTACTAACTCTTCTCCATTCAGACACTACTGAGTGTCTTACTCTAACCCTCTGTTCCCTTCCTTCTAAGTATGTTTTTATCCATTTCAAAGACATTTCCACCTATTCTTACCATTGCTTGCAGCTTCTTAATAAGTCTCCCGTGTGGGACCGTATCAAATGCCTTCTGGAAGTCTAGGAATATGCAATCTGCCAGTCCTTTCTTTCCTGTAAGATTCGGCTTACCCCATCATAAAATTTTAATAAGTTTGTTACTGTTCATCTACCTTCTTTGCAACCATGCGGTCTCTCTGACAAAAATTGTGTGTGCAAAACCTAATTATGATTACGGGAAAGAGCCCCAGGCCCGTAACTTTCTGTGTCCTGGTTGGTTCCATTTTGTACTTAGTGATGCTTTTTGTGTGTCTGTTTGGCGGTGTTTTGCGCATAATTAATTAATTAATTAGGATGGGATAGGATAGGTGGGGAAGAACAGTGACAGCATCGAGTGAACTCTCTTAGGCCTATTCAGGGTGTCATCACTGAAGAGAGGGGGAAATAGGATGGGAAGGATTGGGGGGGATAAGCACGAAAATTAAAGAAGGAAGAGATAAATAGAGAGGGGCAGACCCTCGTGCTAAGTTTTGGTTAAAATTATAATTTTAACTGCGGCTTAACATGACTCCTTTTAGTTATTATTTAAATGTTTGTATACTTGAAGAGTACTGCTATTATTTGGTTGATTAGTATAAATGCTATATACACACAGACACATACATACTTGTGCTCCTATATTCATATTTATATATCAATACATACACACACACATACATGCATATACATTTGTTCCCTTTTTTTTTTTTTAGTAAAGAAGAAAAAAGAGATTTAGTAGTAGAGAAAGTGCAGAAATGATTTTTTTTTTTGAACCAAGTTTGTTTATATTTTGATAGTATTTGTTAAGGAAAGTTCAGTGGGAGAGATAGATCAGAATGGTTAATTATTTACATACTATTTACTCACTATATATACACTATTTACACACTATTTAGCTAAAGCAAGTTAAGGTTAATGTTACGGTTGAGGTTTAGGTTTTGGTTTCCTCTTATATAAATGGGATCTGGTAGGTTTCCCGATAGTAATGGGGAAATTCTTCTCCACTAGGAATGATCATTATTTTCATTATTGTTTAGATTATGTGATTCTTCTATTAATTCTGGGAAATTGATCTCCATTTTATCCCAAGTCCTTTTTGCTAGTTTGAAAATATACGAGTTTATAGGTTCCACTTTCAGACTTTTATGGATCTCCTCCATCCTTTCTATATATGGTGGCTTCTCGGGGAGTATTCTTCTTAGGTTTTTATTTTGTATTGCTTGCAACCTTCCTATATTTGACTTGGATTGTATACATAAAGGTATGGGTGGGTATATTAAAATTGGTCTTACTAATGTTTTGTATAATATTAACTTAGTTTTAGTTTTACATAAATTTAATCTTTTTAATTTGGTTGTCACCGAGTTGCTCAGAGTAATTCGGTTGTTAACCTGTGGTTTCACTCCTGTTCTACTTAGAGTTAGGCCCAAGGTTTTTAAGCTATTTGAAAAATTTATCTTATTATTATTTATTATGACGTCTGATGGCTTGGATGCTGAGATAGATAATAGTTGAAATTTTTCCATATTTGTTTTAATTATCAATTTTTTCTCGAAGTTGTTTATTTTCACTATTTCTCGTTGGGTTTTCCTGGCCAAATAGTTCTTGTTATATTCTGTAACAATTTGGGTTATGTCGTCTGCGAAAATGATTGTTGAACATCCTGGTTCTGCTTCTGGGCTATCCCTTGTGAACAGGGCATAGAGTAAAGGGCTCAGATTCGAACCCTGGGGTACTCCTGCTCTGAGATAAATTTGTGGACCCATAAACTCGTTAATTTTGATGACTGATGTTCTGTCTGTTATGAAATCTGATAGTATTTTAGTGGTTAATGAAGGTAACTGTAATTCTAAAATGTTAAATTTCAGGCCATCTCTCCATACATTGTCGAATGCCGACGAGACATCTCTACTTAGGATATTGCATTTCCTTTTCTGATGTTGAGAAATAGCTGTTTTTTCATACAGGAAAGTTAGTGCCGTGTGCGTGCCCCTGCCTCTCCTGAAGCCATGCTGGTTAGGTGGGAGGATATCATTTGTCTCCAGATATTTATAAACTCTTTTATGTATTATTTTTTCAAATATTTTTCCTGGTACTTCTAAAAGGGATATTGGACGATAATTTTCTGCTCTGGTGATTAGTTTGCCAGGTTTCGGGATAAATATCATTAGAGAGGATTTGAACCTTTTGGGAAAGTAACCTGTTGACAAGCATGAGTTGAAAATTTTTAGTAATTTAAGTAGTGCTATATTTGGTAGGTGGGTTATTATTATCTTGTTTATTCCAGATCGTCCTGGTGCTTTGTTTTTCATATTCTTTATAATTTCTTTCATTTCAACCATAGTTATTGGGGTAATTAATTCTTCATCTGGTGTTAATCTACTTAAGTCGACTATATAATGAGGTGTAATTAAGTCATTATTTTCATTTAAAGAATCAGTAACTCTTCTTTCATTCTCCCCATCATAGTTTATGTTTTCTTCGTCGCTGATATTAAAAACATTTATCTAAGTATTTCTAAATTTCTCCTCTTTTTCCTCACTGGTATATAATTTATTGTTGTTATTATTATCGTCGATCAAGTACGGTGTTGTATCGGTTTTTTTCCCCATTACCTTTTTGATATTATACCAAAATTTCGTTGGGTCTCTTTCTCTGCTTTGTATGTTCATTATGACGTTTTCCCAATTGCTGTTATACGCCTCTTTTAGTGCTTCTTGTAGTTCTTCCCTTATTGTTCGTAGTTCTGTTAAGGCCTGGGGGTCTCAAGGGCCTTTGCCCACTGCATTGGAGAGGTTGTTATATCGATATTGAAGCGTTTTGCATTTGTCATTAATTCTTGGATTTGGTAATGTTTTCGTCTTTTTCATGGGTATGTGGATTTCAATTGAATCATTAATCATGTCATTAATTATGTCATACCAGACAAAGGGGAGATAAAGAAGATAATGACAGAAGATCAGGGGATGGGGCCTCATTAAGATTGTTATACACAAATGCTGATGGATTAGCTGGTAAGGCAGTAGAATTAAAAGATAGGATTCACAACAGTAAGGCAGATATAGTAGCAATTACAGAGACTAAGTTGAGTGAGGACATAAACAGTGTCACAGTTTTTCCTAAGGGCTTCAGAATACTAAGGGTTGAAAGATCTGAGAGGACTGGTGGAGGGATAGCACTGCTCATAAGTGAGAGGATTCAAGTTGAAGAAATAAACTTGGCTATAGAAAGTGAGTTCAGGGAATTTCTTGTTGCTCGCATAAATACTGGGTCAGAGAGCATTATAATAACTGTTGTATACAACCCACCAAGGAACCAAAATAGGCTTGAAGTTTATGAGGAAAGTCATATAGGTACTATTGAAGTCATAAACTCAGTTGTTAACATGGCACGGGAAAAAAAATGTAGGATTTTGATTATGGGAGACTTTAATCATAAAGAGATAGATTGGATAAATCTTGACCCACACAGTGGTGAGGACTCATTCGGGGCAAGATTCCTAGATTGCGCACAAGGGAATTTCCTACACCAACATGTAATGGAACCAACAAGGGCCAGGGGTGGGGATGAGCCATCACTACTTGATCTAGTGTTCACAGATAATGTGTTGGATATTGAAAATATTGAGTATGAACCACCAATTGGAAAGAGTGACCACTGTGTGTTGTTGATGGAGTATATCATTGAAGATATTCTTCCTGAGAGTAGAGGCACTGAGGACATGAAGAGGAACTATCCGAAAGGAGATTACATCAAAATGAATGAGCTTTTTGCAGTTATTGACTGGAGAACCTTATTTTACAACAAATCTGCACAAGAAATGTATGACATCTTTTGTGAGAAATATGGGAAGATAGTAGATTGCTGCATACCTGTCACCATAGTAGGTGTAATTCATGCCAGAGAGAAATGGTTCGATAATGGGTGTAAAAGAGCTAAGGAGTGGAGAAACAAATGCTGGAAAAGGTATAGGAGGAGAAAAAACATAAATGCCTGGCAAACCTACAAAAGAGCAAGAAATGACTACCTAAGTAAAAGGAGAGAGGCAGAGAGAGACTATGAGAGGGACATCACCAGGAAGGCTAAAGAAAATCCCAAGCTTTTCCACAGCTTTATCAGAGGAAAACTGAAGGTAAAAGAACAGGTTTTAAGGCTAAAGAGAGCGGATGGAAGCATCACTGAGACGGATGAAGAGATCTGCAAAGAATTGAACAAGGAGTTTCAGTCAGTATTTACAGTAGAAAATACCCCACCCCCTCAGATTGCAGTGATAGAAGCTCAAGGGCCGGTATTAGAGAACATCAACCTTACAGCCACAGAGGTATGCAAAGCGCTGATGGATTTAGATGTTCATAAAGCTACAGGTCCTGATGACATATCCCCTCATGTGCTTAAAAAATGCGCAAACATAATATCAGTGGCACTAAGTATCATATTTAAGGAGTCACTGGAGATTCCAAGATGCTGGAAACAAGCAAATGTGATACCTATCTTCAAAAAGGGAAGGAGGGATACGGCTCTGAACTATAGACCAGTTTCCTTGACCAGCATAGTTTGCAAAGTTATGGAGAAACTACTAAGGAAACATATCTCTCTTCACTTGGAATCCTTCAACTTTTTGTCAGTGAGGCAACATGGCTTCAGAGAAGGTAGATCAACAGTAACAAACTTATTAGAATTTTATGATGAGGTAAGCCAAATCTTACAGGAAAGAGAGGGCTCGGCAGATTGCATATTCCTAGACTTCCAGAAAGCGTTTGACACTGTTCCACATGGGAGACTTATTAGGAAGCTGCACTCAATGGCTAGAATAGGTGGAAATGTTTTGGAATGGATAAAAACTTACTTAGAAGGAAGGGAACAGAGGGTTAGAGTAAGACACTCAGTGTCTGAATGGAGAAGAGTTAGTAGTGGAGTTCCACAGGGTTCAGTTTTAGGGCCACTTTTGTTCCTTGTATATGTAAATGACCTACCAGAGTGTGTAAATTCATTCATGAATATGTTTGCAGATGATGCAAAGATTGTGAAGAAAGTAAAAAACGAGAACAATGGTAGAGAACTTCAGGAGGATCTAAATAATCTGCATGAGTGGTCAGAAAAGTGGCTAATGAAATTCAATACTTCAAAATGTAAGGTAATGAGAATGGGTACAAGTGCAAGAAGGTCCAAGCTTGACTACTCGGTGGCAGGAGTACAACTTCAAGAGACAGGGAATGAGAGAGATCTAGGAGGAAACATACTGGCAGATTTGTCTCCAGAAATACATATAAATGGCATAGTAAGGGCAGCATATGCATTCTTATCAAATGTAAGGGTAGCCTTCAGGCACATGGACAAGGAAATGTTCAGAAATATTTATGTAACCTATGTGAGGCCAAAACTCGAATATGCAGCCCCCTTTTGGAAGCCGCACTTGAAAAAGCACATAGCTAAGCTTGAAAAAGTTCAAAGACATGCCACGAAACTGGTGCCAGAAATACGCAATCTCAGTTATGATGAGAGGCTGAGGGAATTAGACTTACCATCACTCGAAGCTAGAAGAGTAAGGGGGGATATGGTGACAGTCTTTAAATTCCTTCATGGTTATGATAGAGTGGATAAGGATCGATATTTCGATATGGCTGGCTCTAGAACTAGAGATCATAGTTTGAAGCTTCGTAAGAAAACTTGTTTGCAGGATGTAAGGAAATACTTTTTCAGTGTAAGAGTAGTTGATAATTGGAATTGGCTAAGCGAGGAGGTAGTTAATGCTATCTCAATCCATAGTTTTAAGGACAGGTATGATAAGTATCA
The DNA here is from genome assembly GCA_037179515.1 of Halocaridina rubra. NCBI lineage: Eukaryota > Metazoa > Arthropoda > Malacostraca > Decapoda > Atyidae > Halocaridina > Halocaridina rubra. Next base: position 101,478 of record JAXCGZ010003818.1, read on the forward strand.
CTAAGTCTAAAATGGAACCGATCAGGAGACGGGAAGATACGAGCTTTGGGCTCTTTCCCGTAAACACAATTAGGTAATCACAATTAGGTAATCACCATTGTTTCAGATGTTCTTCGACTTCATCAGTTGTGTGCATGGCTGCGTCAATGATATTGTTTTGGTTATATTTTTCTTCTATATTGGTATTGAATTTATCCCAGTCTGCTTTGGCTAAAGTTCTGGTAGAGGGAATTCTAATGGCTATGGGTTCTGTTGAAAGTTTGATTATAAGAGGCAAATGATCAGAAGTCGTTAATGGACCCCTTTCTATAGAATAGTTCATATAATGATTTATATTACCATAGAGTCTGAAAAAACACACGACCTAGGAGACCTACATCGAATGATAGAAAGTCTTGCAGATAAGGTGAAAATTTTGGAAGCAGATGCTGAAAAGGTGAAAGCCTTACAACACAAGGTGGGTTTGCTAGACTCTGACATTGTCCTACTTAAAAGAGATAATTCTAGGTTGAAACTGCTATTAGAAACATCTCCACCTCTCAATTCAGTGCTGTCACCTAACAACGATGATGTCCCTTCTATCAACAACCCTCAGGTTTTGCAAGCTAGGTTTTCTGTCTCTACTCACAATTCCTTCAGTGCATTGAGAGACGAATGTGACAGTGGTAGTGAAGAAGAGGTAGATCCAGATAAAAGTGATAGTCAACAAGACAACCTGAATACACCATCTAGCATAAATAATCAAATCAGTAACAGGTTACAAAATAGTGATGAAACAACAGCGTCCTTCCCCACTACTCCTAACAATACAACAACCGGCACTAACCAGAACAAGATTCTTCCCAGCACAAACAACCAACCTGGTAAAGAGTTGCAAAACAGCGAAGAAGATATAGAGCCAATCTCCACTACTCCTAACAACACAGAAACTATCACTAACCAGGACAACCAAATTACACCTTCCAGCACAAATAACCAACCCAGCAATAGGCTGCAAAACAATGAAGAAAACAGAAAAGACAAAATAGCAGCAGTCTCTATTCTAAACATTCCATAGAAGTCCTCTCCCCCACAGCCACAGTTGCCCAATAATGCAAGTGCAAGGGTTACAGCTCAAATATATATTCGCATTCCTGGCAACCCCTTTGAGAGAGAGATACGTAATACATTGACAAATCAAGGCACTCCTTCTGAAGAAGTCTTGATTAAGGAGCTTTCTCGCAAACCAAATTGGGTTTCCTTCGCAATAACGATATAGGAAGGATTTGAATATGTGCCTTACAAACTGAATTAATGGCCTACAGGCACAATTGTCCAGCCATTTCGCGGGGGCACACAATGGACACAACCTGGGTGTTCTACAAAACATCCCAAACTTCAGTCATACCAAAATAAACAGCAAAGAGATAATGAAACAATCCCCTATATGCGAGACTACAGAAAGAGACACGATACAATCCTCTCTTATCGCCGTCCACGCACAGGAGACTTCTCCTGGAGTGATGGCTTTTACAACCCTAGACACTCACCTAGGCATACAAACTTTGGGAAGGCCCGATCATACCACGGCACGTACTCAAACCAGCGTTACACATCCAACGGCAGGTACAGACACCAGGAACCATGGGCTAACCCCAGAACACACTACAATGATGAATTCCCAGCAGAATCACACAGTCGAAACTACAACTATGACTATGGATACCACCCCAGTGACACATGGTAAGAATGTAGCATTAGTACATTTGAAGGCTCAGTCCCTGCTTGCTCATTTTGAGGAAATAATAATGCTAACAAAAGACTACAACATAGACATCCTCTGTGTAAGTGAAACTTGGCTTCCTCCTACAACTGAAAATAAATATGTGAATATCCCAGAGTTTAAAATATATCGCAATGACCATGGCCGAGGGGGTGGGGTTTGTATTTATGTTAGAAATTATCTTGTGCATCAGAAATAACCACAGGTTTAGAAAAAACTGAGGAGCTCGAATATTTATGGATCACTGTGCAGTATCAGAACTTCCATCTTTCATTGTAGGGTGTGTTTACCGTCACCCTTAAGCACCTACCAGTTCATTCAATCATCTGCTAGAAACATTCAGAAATATCTGTGTGCGTCATAAACCCATATACATACTTGGTGAGTTTAATGATGACTTGTTCTCAGCAGATAACAAAATGAAAAGGGTGATCAACACTGTGAAGTTAACACAAATAGTGACAAAACCGACCCGCATAACCCCTAATTCTAGGACTCTTATAGATCTGATAATAACAAATAAAGTGGAAAGTATACCCTATTGGGACGTAGTTCCCTGCCCAATTGCAGACCACGAGCTGAACATTGCTATGCTAAACATAAACAAGCCGAAAAGGAAGCCTCTCCTCAAGACATTCCGGTGTCTAAAAAATTACTCCCCTGATAACTTTTGTGAAACATTAATCAACAACACAAATGCACTTAATAGAATTAAATACACAGATAACGTCGATTTGCAGGTTGAGATTCTAACAAAAGTCTTCCTTGAATGCTTAGATAGTTGTGCACTCATTGTAACAAGAAAAATAACCCGCCCCTCAGCCCCCTGGCTAACTAATGACATCAAAGAGGCAATGCAAATCAGAATTCAAATACAAAAAGAGCTAAAAATGAATAGATATGATATGACTCTCTGAGAACGTTATAAAACAGAAAAGGAACGTGTCAGATCTCTCATCAGTGTAAGTAAAAAAGACTTTTACAAAAAACAATTTAATGACTCTAGACATGATACAGCAGCAACATGAAAAGTGATAAGAAGCATGATACCAAATGAAAAGAGTACCTCAGAAAGTTATGAAAATATTACGGAGTTGAAAGACAAGGCAGAAAACTTTAATAACTATTTTGCTAATGTTGGCAAAAATACATATGAAAAAACTCAAAATAACCTCAGCTCAGTGAATATGAGTAATTGCTTAAATGACAATTCTTCCAATGTAAATTCAAGAGAGTACTTCAAGATAAATCCTATCGATTGTGCTACCCTAATTCTTACCATAAAGAGCCTAAGAAACTCTGGCTCTTATGGTTCAGATGGTATACCATTTCAGTTCATCAAAGATGCTCTACCCATGATTGCATCCTATATTCTAACTATTATGAACACTTCCATTGTCACTAAAAAAGTTTCCTGACTCTTGGAAAATATCACATGTAATACCTCTGCATAAAAAGGGGGACAGAGAAGATGTGACAAACTATCGTCCCATTTCCCTGCTACCCATTTTCTCTAAAATATTAGAAAAAATTATTGCATGCCAACTTATGTCATATTTAGAATCAAATAGACTATTAAGCATTAACCAACATGGTTTCAGACCGAAACTTTCGATGGAAAGTACACTGCTTAAAGTTACGAATAGTATATATAATAATATAGATATGAAAAAAATATCTATGCTTGTATTATTGGACTTATCAAAAGCCTTCGACAGTGTAAACCATGAAATTCTTTTAAGTAAATGTATTAACTTAAATATTGATCCAAGCTGGTTTAGCGTGTATCTATCTAATCGTAAACAGTCCATATGTCTTAACAACATTATCTCTGTGCCAAAAAATGTATCATTTGGTGTTCCACAGGGATCAGTACTTGGTCCTATCCTCTTCTCCATTTACGTAAATGATCTATCTTCTTTCATTTCTGACTGTCTAGTCGTACAATATGCAGATGACACTCAACTACTCCTTAGTGGTGATATTAATAATCTTCCAGAGCTAACTTTAAGAGCAGAAAACACTCTGTCAAAAATTAAAACCTATTTCCAAGAAATTGGGCTGTTAATTAACGAAAGTAAAACACAGTGCATATTTATTGGTTCAAGGTTCCACATAGCACAAATTCCAGAAAACACAACAATTAATATTTGCGACAATATCATCACACCTAGCAAAACAGTCAAAAACCTAGGAAATCACTTTGATAACCACATGTTGTTTGATTCCCACATAGATAAAGTATGCAAAAAGGTTACAGGAACATTAATGTACTTATCACGTATAAAAGACAATTTTGAGACTACCACTCGAATAACTGTTGTTGAATCTCTAGCCCTAAGTCACATTAATTACTGCACAGCTGCTTGGGGAGCTACCACTAAGACTCAGATAAACAGAATACAGAAACTTATTAATTTTGCAGCTCGAGTTGCCCTGGGAGGAATAAGAAAATATGACCACATCACACCAGCTCTCAATAAACTTGGGTGGCTGCGGGCAGAAAATAAGGTCGCTTATGCTATTTATGTTTTTGTATTCAAAATTTTGGACCATCATTATCCTAGCTGGCTATTTGATTTAAAAACAGTCAGGGATATAAGGGGAACCAACACAAGACAGAGCAGTGAGCTCTTTATTCACAGAACAAACACAGAAGCAGGTTCAAAGATGATCACTATCAAAGGGCCAACACTCTGGAATAATATTCCAGAGCGTCTTAAAAATGCATCCTCCTTCACAGCTTTCAAAGGCAAACTATATAGTTTTCTTTTGGACAAATAGTTGCTGCTCATTAAGAACTAATTATTCTCATTGTAAGGAAACAAATATGGAAATGATGCCGATAATAACGATCCTGTATCTAGTGGGATACTTACTACTTTATTATTAACATTATTGTTAACATTTTAATTACAGCATTATTATTTTCTATGAAAGCTACATTTAATTTAACTATATGTATAACCCTCTTATTTATTAGTTTCATTACATGTCTACTTATAAGTTACTATTAATGTTGAATAACCATTGTACAAAATGGAAATAAATGCTTGTTTGCTTGTTATTACTGATCACTATGTCTGGTCTTGAGGTTTCTGGTCCATGGGTCATTGTTCTGAAGTCAGGTCCAAGTATTTTAATGAGATTATTATCACTTAATGACTTTAAAATATTACCACATAGATTGTATCTATTATGACCCATTATTGGATGTGTGGCGTTAAGATCACCTATTAAATATGTCGGAATGGTTTTTCTAATCAGTTTCAAAATGTCCTCGTAAGGGACCTCCCTTCTTCTTGGTGGTAAATAGGTAGTTCCGATTATAATTGGACCATTCTTTGTTTCGATTTTGACCGCTAGAAAATCACTCATGTAATCGTCCATTATTTGGTGAATTGCGTTTTTTTAACAGCAATTGCTATTCCAGCATGTTCTTCATTTAAAGCGTTCTTTTCGTATGTATTGTAGCCATATATTTTAATCTTTTCAGTTGTTTTAGAAATACTATTTAATATTATATCTGGATTTATTTCTTTGTATATATTATATAGTTCATTGCTTCTTCTCTTAGTCCAGGCTAGTACATTGTGTTGAATAATTGTTAATTTGTTATACTTATTTAACATACTGAATATAAAGAAAGTTATGTATTTATGCTTGAAGAAGATGATGTTCTTTTGCATAGCCCTTGGGGTAGTGCATTAAATTTTTTTTTTTTTTTTTTTTTCAAATATTGGATTCTCAGATCAGACAAATCGATTTAATTCTGTTCCAGATATAAATGGACTTGATGATTCTGGTAACTGTTGTTAGAGTAAATGTATTTGAGCTTATTTGTTCTGAGTAGTGTATCTCTAATCGTTTCTACTATAGTTCAGTCTGACAAGATATCAAGATTACCACAATATCATTTAAGGTATTGAATTAGGCACAAGTGATCACTTTTCAAGCAACTTTATGTATCGAAAATGAACAGACCAAAAGTATCACACACTAGACGAAAAAGGCGGCAATACAGAGTCAGTGTTACCATAAAACAGAAAACCAAAACAATGTACAGTTCGTTATGACAACAAGAAGCAAAATTAAGGGCTCACTTTACAACAACAACAAAATTATTAATAAATAAAGTGAAAATATATATATATCAATTAATAAATACATTAATATATAAATAGAGAAGACATATATCATACCACTACAATACTCCAAATAAAGAAAGAAAATACACTATGCCACTACAACACTCCCCTGCCAGTACAGGAGTACATTAGTTTTTAACACTGATAATAGCAAATATAGATATATAATATATATGTGGAGACATAGATACAAAAATACAAATTAATAATATACATAATCAGGGTTACGATTAAATCTAACTCGACGAGATTTCGTAACAACAGATTGAGGTATTTTCTCTTCAATAGCATCTTCATTATCAATATTTTCAGGAATAGATGCACTACTAGGAATTAATGTATCAGAATCCTTGTCATTTGTAGAATTAGAATCAGAAAAATCATTATTTACACTTGGGTCAATCACATCAGAATTGACAGCCTCTGGCACAGAATCATTATTTACAGTAGGTTCTGTCTCATTAGAACTGATAGTTTTTGGTATTGAGGCAGGTTTCAATCTATCTACAGATACAGTAGTTAAATTTCCAGAAAGCTGACGTAAAATAAAATATTTATCACCACGTTCCACAACTTCAAGTGGACCAAAGTAGGGAGCCTCTAAAGGGTGACGTACACGATCCACTCTAACCCAAACATGTGTACATGATTCAAGATCTTTTGGAACATAAGGTTTAACAGAGGATGAATGAAGGTATCCATAAGAGGATTCAGAAAAATCTAATTCACGCATTCGAGATACAAATTCAGTGACAATTTCTTTTTGTTGTGCAAAAGAAGGAATTTCAGTTGTTACCATGATTTTAGGACTAAGTAGCATACTTCCTGTTACCAAAGTAAATGGAGAAACTCCAGACTCTGTGGGGAGACATCTTAAACCTAAAAGTACTATTGGTAAAGAAGCAAGCCAATCATCTTTACGTGCCATCAGAGATACTTTCAATACTCTATGTGATCTTTCAACCATGCCATTGGATTGAGGGTGATATGAAGTGGTACGCAGTCTATGAAATCCAATTATAGAGGAAAGTTGCTGAAATAATGCAGATTCAAACTGAGCACCTCTATCAGTAAAAACATATAATGACACTCCAAAACGAGATACCCAACCTTTAATAAAAGCAAAAGCAACAGTGGTAGCAGAAATATCTGTGATGGGGATGGCTTCCAACCATCTAGTAGATCTGTCAATACAGGTAAGAACGTATTGTTCTGGTGCTGTAAAAGACTGACCAGGGACTTTACTAGGAGGGAGAGGACCAACAATATCTAAATGTACAAATTCAAATCTCCCAAAAGGTGCTGTAAAAGTTGTAATAGGAGCACGGGTATGGCAGTGCACTTTAACTTGCTGACAAGAAGTACACTCTTTAGTCCAACTTCGAATATCTCGATCCATATTAGGCCAAAAGTACCTAGCTTTGATAAGGCGCAACGTACCTTTGACTCCTGGATGTGAAATGTTATGCATAAGTTGAAATACTGATTTACGACAAGCTAAGGGAAGAAATGGTCTTGGATGGGGTGTTGACACGTCACAATATAAGTCATGATTCTGAATTTTGAAAATTTTCAATCTCTCTTTGTAATTAAGAATTTCTGTGTCAGTGGATTGGCTCTCAGCTATACTGGTTAAATCATGTAAGTCCACTGAGACAGAAGATACAGGTAATGGTCTGGAAAGACAATCTGCTACAATATTGTCAGCACCCTTGATATGTACAACATCTGATATATACTCGCTAATTAAAGACCAATATCGTTGCTGTCTATCTGACTTGGCTGTATGAGGATTCTTAAATGCAAAAACAAGGGGTTTATGATCAGTAAATAAAACGGTTTCACGTCCTTCAATTACATGTTTAAATTTTAGTACAGCCAGATACGCAGCAAGCAGTTCTCGGTCAAAAGTAGAATAACACCTCTGAGTTTCTGATAATTTCTTTGAAAAGAATTCAATAGGGACAAATTTACCATCCTGAATTTGGTGTAACGCTGCTCCAGCTGCCACTTGGGAACAATCAGTCACCAGATGCAGTGGAGAATTACACTTACTAGTGAAATATGCAATGGTACAAGCATTGTTAAGTGACTCTTTAGCACTTACAAAGGCAGATTCTGCTTCCGAATTCCATACTAGTTCTTTAGATTTAGGTTGTAATCTAATTAATTCGGTCAAAGGATACACAATATCAGCAAAATGCGGTACCATTTGTCTATAGTAATTGAGCATTCCTATAAACCTACGGAAGGCAGCAGAATCTGCTGGCTTAGGAAAATCAACAATATCTGTCTGTTTATGAGAACCAGGTTTTAAACCATTAGCAGTGATCAAATATCCTAAATATTCTATTTCATTTTTAAAGAATTCACATTTATCAATAGAAATTTTAAGATTATTAGAGCTTAGGATTTCAAATACTATAGACAAATGTTTCTTGTGCTCTTCTGTATTCTCTGAAAATATCAGAATACCATCCAGGTAAATAAATACAAAATCAAGGTTTCTAAATAAATTGTCCATCAAACGTTGAAAAGTGGCAGGGGCATTCCGAAGACCATAAGGCATATATAAATATTCAAATAGCCCAAAGGGTGTGGTTACTGCTGTCTTTTCAACATCTGAAGGATTCATAGGGATCTGGTGATAGGCTTTTAACAAATCAATTTTACTGAATATCTTTTTCTTGTAAAGCTTTAATGATACACTACTAATATGTGGTAAAGGATATTTATCTGGCTTGGTCAAAGTATTAAGTTGCCTAAAATCACCACATACTCTCCACTCTCCTGGCTTAGGTTTAGGAACTAAATGAATGGGTGAAGCCCAAGGTGATTTAGAGGGTTGTACAATACCCATATCCAACAACTGTTTAAATGCTTCCTTGGCAGCAGAATATTTGTCTGGAGCCAACGGACGACATCTAGCAAATGTCGGAGGAGAACTCCCTGTATCTATATAATGAAAAACATTAGAATTCTTGAAAGAATTATTAGCTGTAAGAGGCTTAACACAGGACAAGAGTGAGGGAAAATCTTGGAACAACTGTTGTACAGAATCAGGTAAATAGTTCAAATTATTAATCACATAAGAAACATTATGATTAGCAATATCACCTTTTACAGAACATTGTGTTATATTGTCATGTAAAGTTTTATTCTTACAATCAATAAACAATCCAAAATTGCAAAGAAAATCATTACCTAATAAAGGTGTACATACATCTGCAACAACAAATGTCCAGTTAAATCGACGGCGCAACTGCCGAATATCAAGGTCAAGAATAATTTCACCATAAACTTTTATTGACTCACCAGTGGCCGTAGAAATATTAACTGCTGTTGGCCTTAATAAAATTTCTGAAACATACTTATAAGGAATAATGGAGACTGCTGCTCCTGTATCCACAGTGAAGACCATGTCACTACAACCAGTTTTGGCTACAACCTGTAGAAGTGGCAGAACAGAAGTGGCCGTAGCTACAATTTTCTCTTCTGTCTGCTTTATTAGTTTTCCGAACTAGGAAAATTCCGTGCGGGCGACGAGGACCTAGACGTTGATGCTGGGGACGGCACTCTAGAAGAATCCTTCATCTGGATATTTTGAGATTTATTCGGCCATTGGCACCACGGCTTGCACCATTTAGCCCGAGTTCCATAATATAAATGGGCACGACAAACTTTTGGATGTTGATTTTGATGGAACGGTTGCACTCCTAGGCCTGCAGGTGGATTCTTGGAAATGGATACATACTGGGATGTACTAGCTTGACGAGAAACTGATGACTGATCAACAACATTGATGGGTTTAGCACTATTATTATTTAGAGAAAATACAACTAGTTCATCTGCAAGCTTGCCTAAAGCTGGTAAATCCATATTTTGCTGAGAGGCTAAAACTGCCGAAATACTACTGGGAACTGCTTGCAAGAATTTATGTTTCACTAGGTCATCTGTTACTCCTAATTTAGAATCAGTTCTGCGAATTTCTTCTAAATAAACTGAAGGCTTGCCATGCATTACTGTATTACTTATCAAATCATTGAAAAGTTCAGGCTTGGTCTGTTCAAAAAGATTTGTGAGGTATGCTTTAATTATATCATAGTCTCTCCTATTTAAAGTGTCTTGGGGAACACGTTCTACAACAGTAGGGGGCAAGGCAGATAACACATGGAAAAATTTTGTTTCACTGGATTTCACATTAGCTAACCCAAATTGAGCTTCAAGAATAGAAAACCACCCTGAAGCGCAGGTGTCCATGAATGCAGGGGCTTTCACTGCTATGTGCCTGACAGCACTAGACTTATCATCATCAGAATCGGGCATTGTTTATGACAGCTTATCTTGGAGTACAAATACTGAAAGAAACCTAGGCCTTGCCTACCGGTATGATGCTGAAGAAATTTTTGTCACTTAGGCCTATCTTGTCAATTACAAATATCTTGTCACCCCTATATCTTGTCACTCCCATATCTTGTCACTACGGTGGTCACCACTTTATAGTTCAGTCTGACAAGATATCAAGATTACCACAATATCATTTAAGGTATTGAATTAGGCACAAGTGATCACTTTTCAAGCAACTTTATGTATCGAAAATGAACAGACCAAAAGTATCACACACTAGACGAAAAAGGCGGCAATACAGAGTCAGTGTTACCATAAAACAGAAAACCAAAACAATGTACAGTTCGTTATGACAACAAGAAGCAAAATTAAGGGATCACTTTACAACAACAACAAAATTATTAATAAATAAAGTGAAAATATATATATATATCAATTAATAAATACATTAATATATAAATAGAGAAGACATATATCATACCACTACAATACTCCAAATAAAGAAAGAAAATACACTATGCCACTACACTACTTCCATATCATATGGTAGGACATCATATCTTCCTATTATTTTGAAGTTCAGGTCTTCCCTCAGCTTTACCCTCTCTCTCTGCTTCATAGTAGTCTCTGTCAAATATAATATTTATAATCATGCAAAGTTATTTATTTTAGTTTAGTTACGCTTTAGTTTGCAGCATCAGCTGGCATCCGTTTTCTTTAGTTTGCAGGCCTTCAAATGTTCCTAAATTATTTCACATATGATTTTTTGCACTTTATTCATAGTAATAATTTATTAGGTAATTATTTATACTTTAGTAGTTAATTAGGAAGATTATGAAAATAATATTTATGATTTATTGATGTAAAAGAAAAACTGTTTTTGTCAAATGTTAGAATACTTTATTTTGTTTATAAGATTGTATTGTTTTTACGAAGAATATAGAGATGAAGAAAAAGGCGGCTGTTTGTTTAAAAACCCGTGCCTTCTTAATTTATGTTATTACTATTAGTGAATATCAGTAATTGATAGTCTCTTCGTTTTTGTGTGGTTCTAAGGTGTGTTTTGAGACATTTTTCTTCTCTGTTGCCATTTTTGTTGTTTTTTGGGGGATTGCTCCCAATGGAGATTGAGTTAGTCGTTTCTTCTTAGTCTGAGAGGATTGTTCTTCTTCTACTGGTTCGATTGAGTCATCCATCCTCTCTTCCTCTTCTCTCTCTTCTTCTACAGTTTCAGATATTGCATTTTTAGCTGGAGTCAATTTTGGGTCGCTTGGTACACTATTGGGGAGATTAATCTTTGGTAAGCCATTTAGTTCGTAAATTTCGTTTACTGCTTTTCCAAATGACCCCGGATTAATGGAATCCATCATTTGGCCGTAAACCATGGCACTTATTATAACTGTGGTCATCTGGTTTGAGTTCATTGGGACTTTGAAGTCTTGCTGTGTTTGATAGTTGGAAGTAGTGGCTATGCCTGCCCCTAGAACCTCAGAGGAAGTTGGTTTGGGCTGCTTTTTTGCTTCTATTATCTCTATTAGTTTATCCTTCCTTCTTTGTTTCCTAATGGGACAACCTGCAGCGAGTGTCGAGTGTTCCCCTGAGCAGTTGATGCATTTTTTGGTTTTCGTTGAACATTTATTTTCATTCCATCTATGTCCCTCTTGGGCACATTCAGAACATATTTTCGTTTCCCTCTTGCAGTCTTTAGTGTTATGGTCAAGACTAAACACTTCGTGCATGTTATCAGGTTAACATAGATTTCTTCTTCAATGTTGCTTTTGTTTATACTTGTACTTGTTATGTATAACTTTTGTGCTGATTAATTCGTGCGCTTTGCATTGCGCTATTGTTTTGTTGTGTTTACTCAGGTAGAACACGCCATGTCGGACATCTAAGTTTGAGTAATAAAACCTCCACTTTTCTCACGATTTTTAATGGCATTCTCCTCACCCATCTTTCTCAAAGTATGGAACAAATGACGACGAGGTACAAAGGACCAATGCAGTAGCAAAAGGAACTTCTGGTTTGCAGTATTTAAGTGAAATTTTGCAGTTTTGAGGTAGCCGTTAAATTGGGTAAGCTTCTAACTTCCGATATTTTCGTTCCTGTGGCTGCCCTCTATAGGCTGTTTTGATCAAGTTTTGCAGTTAGCATTGGAGCCTTCATAGATGCCGTGTTATAACTGTGTTTAAGCCTAATGCTGACGATTTTTCAAGATTGGGAAGCTATAGTGATTATTTTCCAAGGTGTACCCTAGATTGATGATAGCCTATGGTAGGCCAATTGTGTTTATCGGTAACCTTGTTTCCAGTGTTTTGTGTATGGTAGCCTTGATTGATCATAGCCTACCGTAAGCCTATGGTGCTTAACCTCAGTGCTTTGAGGAGTGGAGTAAAACAAATTGCATATAGGCCTAGCCTAGTACTATGATGTTTAGCTTATGTTGTCAGTGCTATAATATTTAGCCAATTCTGTCTGTGCCATGATTGCATGTTGTGTATTTTGAGATTATTACCAGTTCACCCAGTGACTTAGCCTATAATCATGCCTCAAGAAAATGAAAATAGGGCTAACAGCAGAGTGAACATTGATCATTTTAATCCTTCAAAGATTTCTTTTGAATTGTGGTTAAGTTTGTTGGAAGCAAATTTTTTAAATTTGGAAATAACTGAGGCAGATAGAAAAAAAAATTTACTTCTGGTCTCTATTGGTACTGAAGTTTATGCTATTTTAGGAAACATTTGTGCCCCAGATTTACCACATACTAAGTCGTATGAGGATTTATGCAAATTACTTAAGGCACATTATGATGTAAAGCCTAGTTATCATAGAAGTTTATTGGCTTTTCAACAAAGGAGGAAAGAAGGAGGTGAGACATTAAAAGATTTGTATGCAGACCTGTAGTGTCTAGCCAAAGACTGTGATTTTGGTAGCAACTTTGATTCTCATGTGCGGGATCAGTTGTTTATGGCTCTTGAAAATGAGGTTTATTTTTCAAATCTGGTTGCTGAAAATTTAAATTTGAAGGTTATATCTTCTATTCAAATAGTTGAGAGAGTTTTGAATTTTGAAAAAGCTTATGTTTCTGAAAAGTCTGGTGTTATTCAAAAGGTTAAAACCCCAACCAATGGTTCCATGAGTAAGTCAGTTTCTTGTAAACACTGTGGTTACCCTCATGATAGCGCAAAATGTCGCTTTAAGAATTTAACATGTAATTTATGTGGTAAGAAAGGACATTTAAAACAAGTTTGTTGGAAGGCTTCAAAAGATGTCAAAGGTAATGTGAAGCCAAAGCCAGTAAAAGAAAGTTTTAATAAGGCTTCTGAGAAAAAAACATACAGTTAAAGTTAAAGCAGTAGACAAGGTAGCATTTTCCAGTGATACTGATGAAGAAAGACTGTTGTCAGTAAAAAATGTCAATGCTATTGGTAAAGATGAAGTGAATATTTTGGTTTATGGAAAGTTTGTACCTTTTGAGGTGGATACAGGTGCTGCTGTGAGTACCTTGACTAAAGATTGGGTTCATAATTTGGGATTGTCCATTGTAGATTGTAATAAAATGTTAAATGCTTATGATGATCTCCAAATAAATGTTTTGGGTAAAGTTGGAGTGGATGTTTACTATAATTCTCTGCAAGTGAAACAGACATTTTATGTTGTAGGGAATCATAATTCTAACTTATGTGGTAAAGATTTGATGCCAAAAATAGGTATTTATTTGTCTGGTATTAATGATTCTTCTAAAATTAATAAAGTCAGTGGTTCTGTGGTAGAATTGTTGAATGATTATGAAGTTAATCCTAATAAACCCATTTCAGATATTACAGCTCACATTCATGTTAAGAGTGATGTAGTTCCAAAATTCAGAAAACACAGATCAGTTCCATTTCACTATAAACCTTTAGTTGAAGATGCTTTAAATAAACTAATTGTAGATGATATAATTGAGCCTGTTAACCATAGTGAGTGGGCTGCCCCCATTGTTACTGTGCTGAAATCGGATAAGGAGTCTGTACGTATCTGTGGAGATTTTAAAGAATTGAATAAATGTATATCATGTGACCAATATCCATTGCCTAAAACAGATGAGTTGTTAGCATCTATTGGTAAGGGAAAGATTTTTTCTACTATTGATTTAAAAAATGCATATTTACAGATTTCTGTGAGTGAAGAAAGCCAAAAGTATTTAGTAGTAAATACACATAAAGGTTTGTTTAAGTACAAAAGATTACCTTTTGGTCTTTCTTCTTTACCAGCTATATTTCAGAGATTTATTGCTAACCTGTTGAAAGATGTAGAGGGAGTTGATGCTTATTTAGATGACATTATTGTAAGTGGTGAATCTGAAGAGCAGCATGATCTTAAGTTTATTGAGGTTTTAAAAATATTGCAAGAGCATAATGTTCAGATTAACTAGAAAAAATGTGCTGTTAAGGTTTCTTCTTTAGAATATCTTGGATTTTAAATCCTAAGAAGGTCAAAGCTATTCTAGATTCTCCACCCCCTACTTCTGTTGCAGAGTTGCAATCTTTTATTGGAACGTTGACATATTATTGTAAATTCATTAAGAATTTTTCTTCCAAGCTGGCCCCCTTGTATGAATTGCTAAAAAAGAATAAAGTTTTTAAATGGTGTGAACTTGAAAACAAAGCTTTTGAAATTGTAAAATCTGATTTATCAAAAGGTCCCCTTTTGGCTAATTATGATGGTAATAGTCCACTAGTTGTTGAAGTGGATGCGTCTCCTATTGGTGTAGGATGTGTATTGTTGCAAAAAATTGATGGAAGAGAATTACCAGTTTATTTTGCTAGTAAAAAACTGACATCAGCTGAACAGAACTATGCTCAAATTGACCGAGAAGGGCTTGCCTTAGTTTTTGGGTTGAATCGCTTTAGATATTTTTTACTTGGAAGACAATTTGAAGCAAGGACCGACCATAAACCACTTTTAGGTTTATTTGACAAAGGGCGTCATATTCCTACTAATGCCAATGCTCGTATTCAGCGTTGGGCACTGTTTCTCTCTCAATATGATTTTGAGTTTACTTACAAAGTGGGTAAAGAAAATGTTGTGGCTGATGCCCTTAGCAGGTTGCCTATTGATGATGATCATAAATCCATGACTCCAAATGAATACATTAAGTTAGTTGAAGTTTTAGATTTTGAAGATATTTCTTTTTCAAAAATCAGAAATTGTACTCAGAAAGATGAGGTTTTAGGTCAACTCATGCATAATATAAGATTTGGTTGGTCTACAAATGATTTGAGATTACATGAATATAGTTCTGTTAAGTCTGATCTTAGTTTATATGACAATGTAATTTTGTACAGAAACAGAATTGTAATACCTACCAGCTTAAGATGTAAAATACTTGAGCACTTACATAGTGGTCATAATGGGATAATTGTGATGAAAGCAGAAGCTAGGAATTGGGTTTGGTGGCCTAATATTGACCAAGATATTTCTGAAATTACAAAGAATTGCCCAGTTTGTTTTAAAAATTTTCAACCAAACCAAGCTCCTGTGTTGTCATGGTCTACCCCTGATAAGGCATGGTCAAGACTTCACATTGACTATGCTGGACCCATAGATAACAAATATTTTCTTGTAACTGTAGATGCATATTCTAAGTTTCTAGATGTTCAAGTTACTAGTTCAATGACTTCAAGTGTTACCATGGAATTGCTTAGAAAAACATTTTCTAATTTTGGTATTCCAGACATTGTTGTCTCGGATAATGCTCCATATTTTGTGTCCAAGGAGATTAAAGCTTTTTATAAGAAAAATGGTATTCAACATTTAACTCCTGCCCCATACAATCCATCATCTAATGGGTTGACGGAAAGAGCAGTTCGAACTTTAAAAGAGAGCTTAAATAAATTCAACAGTGGATCGTTGAATACTAGAATCTGTAGATTTTTGTACAATTATAGAAAGAGTATGCATAGTGGTATAGGTAAATCACCAGCAGAATTACTATTTGGAAGATGTTTTAAAACAACTTTAGTATCTGTAAAATGTTCCCCTAACAAAGATAGAGACCTGGAAAAATTGTCAAAGAAAGTTTTCTCTGAAGGGACAAATATGTACAATGTTGGTGATGCAGTTTTTGCTAAAAATTTTGGGAAGGGAGAGACTTGGATTGAAGGTAAAATTATTGAAGTGCTTGGTGTAAGAAATTATTTGGTTCAAGTTCATGATTTTGGTAATATATCATGGAAGAGGCATCATTATCAGCTTATGCCTAGATTTACTGATACTTGTATTAAGACACCTAGAGAGTCTCCAATGCCCTTAGTTTCTTCGAATGTAAGTAATTATTCCTATGCCTCTAGTTCCACTAATGATATTGAAGTGTCTTCACAAAAGTGTGATGTTTCAGTTTAACCTGATAGTAATTGTATTGAGTCTGAAGACACAGTCTCAGAAACTGAAAGGTGTGGTGTGAATGATAAACAGATTGTATCACCATCTCCAGTATTACGGAGATCAAAGAGAATTATTAAGCCACCAGAAAAATTAAATTTGTAATGTCTTTTGTTGCCATAATATATTGATATTTCTGTATAATGATTGTTGTATGTTGATAGTTTTCTGATCCATTTTTGATAAGTTTTGTACGTTTTTTTGTATGTATAACTTTTGTGCTGATTAATTCGTGCGCTTTGCATTGCGCTATTGTTTTGTTGTGTTTACTCAGGTAGAACACTCCATGTCGGACATCTAAGTTTGAGTAATAAAACCTCCACTTTTCTCACGATTTTTAATGGCATTCTCCTCACCCATCTTTCTCAAAGTATGGAACAGTACTGAACAATAGGAGACCCTTATTCCTAACTGTTTTGGCCATACTGATATTAGGAAACCTTATTTTAAGTAAGTGGTTAGGTCTGGGAATCCTAATTATTGAGTCTATCTTTACTTCGGGGTTACGGAGTTCTATTTCTGTTTTTATTTCGTCATCTTCATGTTGGGTGATGTACATATCTAAGCCGAGAAGGACTACTGTTCTTTGAGCGTTCAGTTCAGGTGGCATGTTTATTTCGAACTTGTTACTATTGAATATGGCTTTGACTTCTGGAGTGCATATTTTCTCTAAGTATTCGTCAGGAAGGACAAGAATGAAGCCAGATACGATATTGATTATTTTGTATATGATTATATTTCCTTCATTCAGACATTTATATACGTCATTTTTACGCTGAGTTTGATCCCTCGAGGGGTCACGGTCTTTTATTCGAATGCGGCCCATTATTTATACATTTCCAGACGGGTGATTTCAAGACAACAGCAAATAATGATCTCGCTTTTTACGAAAATAATTCATTTAGAATGATTTTGGGAACGAAAAAAACAAAAAAGAAAATATTGTTACTCAATTTATTGGTAGAACCCAGTGGAAAATTCCAGGTAAAAGTTACCACTTGAATGACCTTTACAAGTGATTACGGTCTTTTTAATTAGGTAGTTAAGAGAAACACAATGTCCAATCACTGGTTCCCCAAAATCGAGTTTACACACAGAATTCTACTTTTAGACCACTAGGTTAAAATAACGCAATTTTAACGAAGATCTAGGTTTGATTTCAATTTAAAAAAATGCAATTGAAAACGAAACCAACTTAATGCAAATCAAAAATTTAAAAGGAGTTTTAGATAGAGAAACAGATTTTCGTGCTTAGGATTGGGAAGGGAGAAGATAGGAAACTACAAGGAGGCTACTGTGATGTATGGGGACAGTGGACGGTGTTAATTCACCAGGGGCGGAGTTCTCCCCTCTGTGCTGCTGGCTTAACCTACCAGCAACACCTGCTCGCAGCTCACAGCAAGCTCAGCAGAAGCTGCAACCACCCTGCAGGTAAAAACAGGGTAGTCACAGCCAGTAAAGTAAGGATAATGTTTGTAAGGGTCTGTGTTTTAGCAGGGCTATTGACAGACGTGCGTGTAGTCATCTACACTCTAATGCAGTGACAGTGTGAATGATGCTGATGCTGTTTTGCGCATATGTAGGTGTTCCTCTGATCATATGTGTCTGGGTTGCCAGGTTTGGCATAATTATGCCAATTTGGGGTATTTTTGGTCTATTTGGCATAAGAAAATTTCAATAATATGCCAAAAAGTATAATATATAAAGGGAAAAGGAGTTCTTGAGCTTGACAGGTAGATGTAATGCATACCACTGCAAAATTTTCAACATCGGAATAACTTCCATAATGAAAAAAAAATACTTTGGTGTAACACAAGAAAGGAGCTAAGCATATTACAGATTATGAAGCAGTGGTAAAACAGGGTAAGCCTATTCAACCATATTTTGGAACTTCTGCTTATGAAACAAATTTGAAAGTGAAATGAACTGTAGAGTAGCAAATGCATTCCATTGCAGCAGTAGTAGTAGTAGTATAATTGGGTGGGATATGCCTTTTGCAACGGCTGCCAAGTCTTGGTTTTGCTTTGCTAGATTGTTTGTGCTGTTTTTATTATTTGATTTCTTTTTCTACAAATTCTTTTTATATTTTTTTTTCTTTGATATCTTTTTCACTACAATATCTAAATAACAATATATTAGCAATTATTTAAATTTTCTTTTCTATATATGGTTGTGCGAAAAAAACTATATTCTGTTCTTATTTGTGCATATGTTTCACAAAATCATAGAAAATGTTCTAGGCTCTCTTCACATTGTTCACACGTTGGGCAGGTAGTATCTTTATTATTAAATTTATTTCTCCATCGTAGATCTAGGGTGTTGGTTCGGCATCTTTCTAGTAATCTCGATTCCTCAGTATTGTCATACCATGAAATTTCTTGTATTTTGTTTTTGTATTCTTTATATAGTACCAGAGTTGATTTATCTTCTATTTCTGTTTTCCATATATTCTCTTAGCTTTTTCATCCAAGGCATTTTGTTCTCTTCATATTGTTTTTTGAATATTTCCCTTAGTAACTCATTTCCATTTTCTTCAATGGCATGCTTGGCATGTTGCTGTATAAGAGGGTAGCTGCAAGATTGCTCTGTACACTTTATATTCAATTTTTTGAAGGTCTTGTAAGTCTGTTTCCCTATATACTAATACATCTGCACCATAAAGATATGATGGCATTGCCAGTCCTTTCCAGTACGTTTTTCTGATAAGTAGCCTATTGCAGCTGGTTTCAATTATTGAGTATATTGTATTTGGTATTTAATTTCTTCTGCTATTTTTATTCCTAATATTTCTTGTGGTATATTTTCTTGCTTCTTAATATATAGTAGTATATTGCTCTTTTGTTTATTTAGGGATAGACCACAAAATGAAGCTATACTTTGTAGCTTTTCTATGCAAATTTGAGCGTCAGAATTAGCCCCTCATCTGCAAATAATAAAGCTGGGATATGAAAATGTTCATTTCTGAAACCTTTCTGATTTTCTTCTATTTTTTTTAATTATTATGTATGTTATTATTAAAAAGAAAACTGTTAATCCATTACATCCTTGTCTAATTCCGCTGCTGATGGTTATGTCTGCTTCTCTTACTTGGTTTAGGTATCATTATTGTAAATGTCACTGGTGACATCAATTATGTTGGCATCAGTGTTTAGTTCTTTTAGAGCTTCTATCAGTTTCCTTCTTTCTCCGAGCAGTTTTTCATCTTACTGAAATAATCAAGAAGAGCAGTAAGAAGAAAACATATGAACACATCAGACTAACGAACAAAGTGTGTAAAGCTCATTTCAAACATTGTTGCTTAATCTTAATTTGAAGTACTTATTGGAGAGTTAAAGTAAGTCAAGGTATCATTGCTTATAGAAGAGTCCGCAGATGTATCAGTTTCTAAGCTCTATTGTTTTTGTGTGAAATTCCACTCTTACAAAAATACTGTTTTGAAAAGAGAATTCCTTGCATTACAACAAACATCAGCCACTTCTGAGAGTATATTTAAGGCAATATTTGATTGTTTTGCTAAGATAAAACTGGGTCTGGCAAACTGCATTAGATTTTCCTCTGACTGTGCAAGTAATGTTGGTGGTGCCCACAAGTCTGTCCTGTCTTGCCTGTAGAAGTTTCACTTAGGGTTATTTTCATCATTTGTACGTATCACATCCTTGCTCTTTGTGCTGAGAATACTTTTAAAAAATTACTCTCAAATTTGAATTAGGTGTCAGCAAAACTGGCACGATGGTTCTAGTGGAGGACTTGCTCCAGGTGTTTAATGCAATCAATGATAAGTATGTTCATCCTTCTAAATTCTTTACTCCCAACAAGATGGCTTGTCAAGGGTAAAAGTATTTTTTCACTCTGTCACAATGGCAAGAACTGACAGCTTACTTTTCTGTGATAAATTATTAGGATAAAAACTACCAAGGACAAATGTTGAAAAAAATGCTTGTTGATCACCGTAACTTTTTGTATTTGACATTGGTGTTACCTATTATTCAAGACTTTGAGAAAGAACATGCAGCTTTCCAGGCCAAGAATCCTAATTCTGTTAAAGATTTTGAATATACACGTCAGCTGCACAGGACACTTCTGGTAAGAGTATATGAAGGAGGATCATCAGAATCAAATATTTCACCAATGTAGAAGATAGCTTTTGAGTAAAGTATAAGCAAGTATTTAAGATGGTGCAGCTACGTTTGGAAGATACACATGGAAACACGATATCAAGATTTTTAGATTGAAGCTTATGCAGTTAGAAAAGAAGGTGAGTGAAATCTTGGACATAATCTGTGTAAATGATTGTAATGCCTGTGAATGCTTGAGCCATTTCAGAAAAGAGCTCCGTGTTGCCTAATTCACTTCTTTGAAATTCACCAATTTTTTGTGACAAAATAGCAAACTGATACAGAAAGTTTAAACATGTCAACTGGAAGGATGCATGTGATGATAAAGGTATCCCTGATGATCCAATAGCATACTGCTCTGTGTTCAAAAGTACAAAAATGCTCTAGACAAAATTTGCTCTGAAGAGTAGACTAGGAAACAAATTTTCAACTAAACTATTGTCAGGTATCATAAGATCAAAATCAAAATTTAATTTCTGTGGAAACTGCAGCAAAAATTTAATTTTTACAAAGAAAATGCTTAGTGTGTTCATTGACTAAGTATGGAACACATGATGGATCATTTACGTCCAGCAGTACATGTACACCACTAACCCCATATGCACAAAATGACATGCAAATGAAGACTTTAATGATATTCTTACTGTTTTACTTTGAACATTGGTGAATTGATAACTAATTTGGGTAATTTACTGAAATTGCGCATATCTCAACTGAGAGGTGAAAATTATATTTAGCCTATAGTTCTGGATATGTTTTGCATGAATATGATCTTGAAAACAGTCGAAAAATATATGCTAACCTAAATTAGGGTCTTTTACAACGTTTTCCGTATGGTTTTTTGTTTCTGAAAGAATGTGACCAAGAAAACTTGCAAATTACTATTTTTAGATTAGGTATGGTTGGGTTAGGTTAGCATATATTTTTCGACCGGTTTCAAGGTCATATCCATTCAAAAAACATCAAAAACTCTAGGAAAAATATGATTTACACCTCCAAGTTGAGATGGGTGCAATTGTAAAAAATACCCTTATATGTTTGTTGATTTATAATGCTTACCTAATGTCTTAGGGGAGAATACAAGAATCAGCAAATATATGACATATTTTAAGGGGAATATACATGTAATACTGATCGGTGAAATTTGGCATATTTTCGGGACATTTGGCATATTTTGGTGAAATCAAATACAAGGACAATGTGTATTGCGATATACCTGTATTCATGTTGTTCCCATAGTTTAGTACTGAATACCGTTATCTGAAGCTATTGATGTTAAGCTTTTGTGTTAGTGTAATTACTTATTAGATGTAAACTCACTGATGCTATAAGCAGACAATATGCATGAAAAGAACTTGAGTTATAGTGACCAAAAATTATGCTCATTTAATTCACTGCTACAATCTGAATTTCAAAGAAAAAGGATAACATTGTTGCAATTCTTCCGTAACATACATCACAGTCATTGTAGAATTAGTAAATAATATTCATTGAAAAAAAAAGAAGAGAAAAGTCTTCTTGATCTGCTCATTTGAAAACGATATGCTCAGATCTGCATATCATTATCTAAGAGCTGCAGCTCTACCATCCTCTTTATAAGCTTGCAAGAACAATATCCAATATATTTTTCTCAATATGATGCCATATCCAGCCGAAGCCAGAACGTAAACCACAGCTGGATAAAAATGGGTGGCAACATCGTTCCTTCATACCCTGCCCATTCTCACACTTCCATCAGCTGTTTTGCGGCAAGGAAAAGTTTTGATGGATGGGACTGTCAACCCTCAGTAATGCAAACAATATTGGTATGATCGACAGAATACCTGAACAATATGGACAGCCAAAGAGTTTGGAGTCCTTCTTTGTATATAGATCAGAGAAAATTCCCCCAGAAATAATGTAGCAAAAAAACACCAAAGACGTGTCATATGGGCATACAAATTGCTGACATATAAGTAATTACAGAATATTTTAAAAGCTATGTCAGTTGTTTTTTACAGTGATAGAATGACAGATGATTTTGTTTCAGAGGAGATATGTTTTAGGTATGCCTAACTGTATAAGGAAGTAAGTGATATATTTTTGGGACACTAAATATCACATAAGTCTCATTTTGACAAATTAAAACAAATTCCAAATACATATTTTGGAGATAGGGATTGGTTATAAAATATGTTAGAAACAGCTTATATTCATGAAATGGTAGAACTGAAAACATGACGCCTGAAAAAATACAAAGTTTTGTTTTATAATGCCTAAGTATATATAAAAATATCTGACATACAATTATGACTGATCAATTATATATAAAAATGTTATACAAATTCACAATAAATGAACAAGTTATATATATATATATATATATATATATATATATATATATATATATATATATATATATATATATATATATATATATATATATATATATATATATATATATATATATATATATATATATATATATATATATATACAGAGGCTCCTCGACTTATGAGATCTGACATATGAACATGTGAAAAGTGCAGTGCCTATGCAATCTACTATTATGCAGCAAGGTATGGATGGTTCCAACGTTGCAAGAAACATGCAGATTTCCATCATGTTTTAACACCACCTTTTTATGTTACGTACATGATGAAGGAATGCTTGTACACCCAATACAGTACTGTATATACAAAATATCAACTTACGAACAATTCAAGATATGAACGGCCATTCAGAACGTAACTTGTTCGTAAGTTGGGGAGTGTCTGTATATCCTCCATGCTGATAAGCATAAACATCACTATTAGTTGCCTCCCCTTGGGTAATGTCAAATATTATTCCCTCTGTCTGATTAGCAAACTCACTCAGCCTAAGATATGAGAAACCATGGTTGGTGCATCTACAGTCTACTTTCTCTGTAAAGGTGAACTATAACCATACCCTTGCTGTGATAGAGGGAACTGCAAAGGCTAATAGCCATGTCATTATCTTATTTATTTCAGTACCTTTTTGTAAGGGGGTGCAGGAATGGTCTCCATACGTTTGTGTTTCTTACTTGTATCTTTTTGTCACACAACTTTTGAAAATATATAAAGTGATAATTAGCCTGATATAATTCTAAATGTTATTGTGTCCTAAGCTCAAGTTAGGCACAATAAACATTTCTACTTGGTCACCATCCCAACATTTTAATTTTCTATTAATCTTAAAAATACGACAATTAAGCTCAAGCTCCATGAAAACTAGATGATTAACATAATTTAAAGCTTCCCAATTTTGCGTTGGTTATAGTGGGCGGAATCGAGTTTCCTATTTGTGACAATATTGCATGTTCAGTATTTATAGAGATAAAAAGTGTTTATCAAAACAGGTGTCTCATAGGCTGAGGGCAATGATCTCATAATTTTCTTTTCTCTCAGAAATCATGTTAGAGATTACATAAAAAAATTGGACACTTTTCTTGAATACGTTTTTTTCTGTACATCTAGTTCAGTAGACATGTATATCCCTCCTACCTCATTCCCTTTTTGCTGTTCTACTTCTCTCTTCTGTTTCTAACTCCTCAAATATGATGAAGTCAGGGCCGTCAAGCTATGCTGATCTCCCCAAGGTATCTGGGGAATGGTTTATGGTATTACTTCTTCACTGGAACGCTTCTGATTGTAAATATAGTCTACTGTACACAGACATCTCAGAATAGAATTTTTCCTCATCCTACAACATGGGTATATGTTTGTGATAGTAAAAAGGAGGCTTTCAGCAATAATATCTATGATCACACCTCCCAAGGTAGAGGAAATACCAAAAGCAATCAAACTGCAAGCTATAAGAGATTTCCTTTTATTTCAGAAATCTATAATTACACATTTTCATTTAACAATAGAGCATAGACTTCAAGACAACTTACTTTTCAAGCAAATATTTTGTCAATAAAATTTAGCTATAGGTACAATTACAATTATCATCATAGGTAAGAAATAATTACAATGTTTTGCTTTTTGGATAGTGCCATTGTGCATTTTTTATCAATATTTGTTTTATAATAGTAGTACTTTCTATCAGTTTTTATCACTGTAAAACAGACTACTTAGATTACAAATTTACATAAAGAAAATCTTTCAATAATATATAAATACAATTATAAATATTTTTTTTTTTGTAATTTACATCTAAGTTACTCATTTGCTGCAGGAAAGAACAAGGATTAACTGATGATCTAAAGTATACAACAAATCAAGTATCTTTGTATTATGCTGTTGAAGTAAATGGCAGTTACGGTATCGACATGCTTCAACACTCTTCTATGCAACTCAAAGGTGTAAATGTATTGAAACAGTGAGCCAAATATTCAGCCTATTATTTCAATGAGCTCAGGTTTAAAAATAAGTTAGTATATTTCTCCTGCAGCTCTACACCTGAAGAAAACGTCCAAACTACTTATAACAGCAAAGATTTATTGATTTTAAATATCTTTATAACCATATATCAAAGACTGAATAGTGGATTTTAATTCAGCTTCCTGGAATCCATCAGGAAATGGTTCTCTATTTGCTAGCTGCTACACAGTGTATCCTTCAGTAACAGATATAGAGCTCAATATTCCGGTTATATGTTAACTTCGCAAAAAAGAATCGGAAATAGTTCTGGTTTCAAACACAGACACCAACAGAAAACTAACCTATCAATCCATTGTATGTTGCTCGACTATATGCTGTTGGCCTGTTTCTTACTGTTTCTATTGTCTTTCAACAGTACTTACTAACGCAAAACCCATGGGCTATGGACATAATTATAACTGGGCAAAATATATTGGGAAAAGTTAGAGAAAACATTACGACTAATTCAAGGTCAATGTGAAGATTTGGTATATATATTTGTTAGGCCATGGATATATTATTTAACAAATATATAAGAGAAATCAACCAAAAATACAAACTTGCCTGGAATTTTTAGGTCTAAGGCACAAGTATTTCTTATCTAAAAATCGGTTTTCCATCTAGTAATGTTTTCCAAAAGTATCTTTGCAGGGTCATTCTTTCTTTCAAATATCATTCCAGCATCAGAGTTGGTGATACTTTCCTTACATCATACAATAACACTTCACAATTTGGGCGTAAAAAATATGACGTGACAAAATAATTAAGTGCATAGTATCACAGTTCTCCTGACAGATTTAATCAATAATTTTGAAAAAGAATAAGAGCCATATTTACTTAAACTGTACTGTTCATAAGTTATGTTAAAATCATGAGTTTCTGGTATCACTTTTTCATCTATTATTTGAAAATTTTAGCTTTAGAAGTGCATAAAGCAATTCTCCAAAACCTTTTAATAGCTATTAATACTATACTAAAAAGCACAGTATATATAATAAATCTTGCATTTTGTGCTTCTGTTGCATAAATATTGATATCAGAGATTAGGCTCTTATTTCTCATTTAAGTCTCAAAAGGCGAGTTTGCTAGTCATCACTGACAGGCAATTGAGGACTTTGAATAATGCCAGCACATCATTAACTGATTTATAATTGTATGTCAAGCAGTTATGCTGGTTCTGCTATATTGGAGATATAGATAAAGATGGTGCTGTAAAACATCAAGTGCTCTCATCTAGATGAGAAAAACTTAAATGAGGTATCCGGGACAATGTTTAATACAGCACTTCATGGTTGGGAAAAAAAGGTTACAAAGTATTGGTTACTGCTGGTCTGTGATTGAAAACTGCACTATTTCTATGAGGATGACATTTACCCTAAAAGTCAGCACACCATTATGCATGTATGGCAGGAACATAAACTTCTGTATCTGTTTTAAAACTGTTTTCAGATAGCTTAGTCACTACAGTCAGAGAATCATATCTTAGTGGACCGCAGGGAGAGAGCCAGAAAACTATATCGCAGTTAGCCATTCATGAGCAGGCACACGTACTTGAAAAAATACATATTATCTATGGTAACAGTTTGGGAGTTCTAAATTATTTTTTCTATACTTTTCATCAACATTAGTCCATCCGAAACACATAATAGCTATATGATTAAATGAGATCTTAGCATTCAGAAAGTTACATTCTTTACAGCTAGGCTTTTCTGGATTCCTTTCATTTTAACAAATATTAGTGTATGCCTCTTTTCTTAACAAAATTGAACAGCATGCAAGTTTTAGTAAATTGTGCAAATTAAAAAAAAATATCATCAGAAATATTTCTTAACTAGGACATATAACTATGAACACTTAGTGGATAAATATTTACAATATAAATGTAGAGCATAAAGTTTCAATAAATATCATTAACATCATAATACACTGTATGCTTTCATATTGTAACTTAAGTTTGTTGATTCTAAAAGTTATTTCTCTCTTGATCCTAATTTAGAAATTATTTAAATGAATATTTCAGCAGTAACATGAAATTTCATTACCCATGTGACATTAAATAAGGTAACCTACTAAGCAATTATGCTTCTGGAACTATAAACATTCATTTTCACTCAGGAAAGACACTTTAGAAATTCTGCGTTTTTCTGAAATATTCCGATAACTGCTTGTCAAGCCAATTAGTAACATCATCCAGATTATGTTGATGCCACTGAATGTGCAAACGAATAGTTTCTAGGGCTTGGGCTAATGCACGCTCACCAGGACCAATATCCACACCAGCAAAAAAGGATTCAACCTAGAAATGAAAGGGACAGTGACAGATTTTATTTAAAATGAAAAGAATAGTGCCTTATTTCTGTATAAGTTGCTCTAGAACTTACATATACTAATATAAAACTAATCTTTTCCCATTAAAACTTATTAATAAATGGGTTGTATCTTACAGGTATGCTAGAGAACAACTTACCCTAATAACATGTATCCTTGATATGCTTGTCACATGATATGAGTTCTATTAGACTTGCACCAAAATCACATTCTCATATTAACCCTTTCCTTGAGACCTATCTATAAAATTTATTACATGGTGTACAAGCAATCTGCTGTGCCTCAGCACAAAGTTTTATATTGCATCTCTCGATATTCTAGAAGCTACTGACTCCCAAAAACATTGCCTCATGAGTGGTAACACTACAACATGTGCAAGATATTGATTTCCAATTCATTACTGCTCGATAGAATGGTGCGTTAACTTGAATTTATCCATGCTCATATGTGGAACACGTGCTTAGTATGAAAAAAATGTTTTATGTATGGAAAACTTTTAAGTAAAAGGTTAAAAGAGTCCTCTCCTCTTATTGCTCGATATTAAGATATGAATTAATGCTGAATAGTGGGGATTTAATTTAAATTTGGTATACCAAGTTCTCTTCTGTTAAATTACTGCTCCAGTGTAAAGGCACATGATTTAAGATATCTATTACATATAGAAATATCGACAAAAACAAATAAAACTAGCTTTTACCTCTCCTAAGTCAAATGCTGAAGTGAATGGTGATGTAACTGCTTTGATAATGGCGCCAATTGTGAAAGAACCATGACCAAACAAGTGAGATATCTGTGGCCAATGCTGACGTACCATTCGCCAAGCAGAAACTCTTCCACCAGGATTCTTACTTACTTCTTTCAGTACAGTCATGACGTCTTGAGGTCTAATTTTATTTGAATCTAATGTATATTCTAAATACCTGGAAATATATGCAGTAGTAAATACATTAAAAAAAAAGTATGATCAGGAAACAATTATTCTAATAGCATAACATTAACTCACAAGCCACGTATTGACATAATAAAAAATCACCTGTGAAACAGTTTAGGATTTTTCTACTAGTTTTGACATTTGCTAAAATGGAAAGCAGTATTTCTTTTCTTCAAGATATGCAACCATATGGTCTGTCCTAATCAACAAAAAGTTTATTCTTTCCTCTTCTTACAAATGAGAGAGAAAATGGGATGAATAGGCTTAGGTCAAATGCAAATGTGAAGTCAAAGAAATATACAAAAGGACTGTAAACCTCTCGTGCTTCTCAACTTATATCTTAAGTGTAAAATACCACTGAATATGCTTTCCCCACATTCTTGGATTAAATGTATGAAAGCACAAATAGTAGTGTCATAATTGTTACCTCTGAGATTAACTGATATCTTTCATTATAATAAAAGATTACAGGGTGGTACTTAACGTTTTGTTGGAGGTTATAACAAAAACGAGCTATAGTACAAAATAAGTATTACTGAAAGAATGGAGAATCTATCATGGCTTCATTATTGTGTGGAAGCCTTGCACGTCTATCAGATCCTGAAATCTGGTGGGGTGTGATCGAAGCAGTGACTCGAAGAGATCGCTGTCAAACTCAATATTCTCCAACACAGTTTGTGAATGTCTCACAAGCTTGTCTTTTAAATTCCAATCAATGTCACTTTCTTGGATTATCTTAGATGCCACTCTGTCAACCAGGATTGGTCCAGTGTGTTCAATAAAGTTGAGATCTGATGATTTTCCAGGCCATTCACTTTGATAAAAAAATCAATCTTAAGAGTCTCTCACCAGATATTACATCTCATGCAAAAGCATGAAGTACTGTCAGGGAGAAAACACGCTTTGTCAGGATCCATCATGTCTTCAGGCTTTTTCAAGAAAGGGATCACCTTTTCCTTCAAAGCCTTTTTGCAAAAGTAAATTCCCACCCAACTCTGTCCCTCTTCCTTGATATCCATGAGAGGCACTTCACAGTGAAACATAGAAAATTTAAAATGCAACTTGGAGACTGACATACTTCTTGGCATCATCTGATGATTCTAATCTCTTTCATACTCAATGTCTAGTTCCTAATATTCTGGAAATTAGGACGCCAAATTGTCCACATGAAGAATTCGTCACTTAGGCAGAAGTGAAGGAAATCTTCCTCATCCAACTGAGACGAAAGTGATGAAGGCAAAGGTCATTCTCAGCAGTTACAGTAGATTTTTTCCTCCTTTTCATTATTGTACTCAATCGACCATGCCATGGGGGACATGGTACATCTTTTTTCCCGTACAGCTTGTGTACTCGCAAGTCAAGTATAAAAGGTTCCCAATGGCAAGGTGGGTGACATATTATGTGGTTTCTCATGATGGCCAAATTATTTTGTCTGACAGTAGAAGCGATACTACAGTATATGAATTTGGACAAATAAATAGCTATGACTTCAGTGATAGTGTTTTCACAAACAACTACAAGAGGATTGAGACAATTATGAGTAATCAGGAATACAACTAAAGAGCCATTTGTAAAAATAAGAGGTACAGTGAATTTGGTATTAAAGGCTACAAATGAAAAAGTGAGTAATAAGACTCAATTAGGTACTTACTGCTGCATAAGCCAAGGATCCCTGGTTTGTGCCATAGCTTGTAGCATTAAACGTTTTTCACTAGGGATTGTTGAGGAATTATATGTGTGCCAGCAGTGTCTCCAATCTTCCTCTGTTCCATACCTATGAGCAAAGAAGAGTAATGATTGCAATATGAGAGTTATATCAATCAATTCCTTCCCCTAGTTATTGATAAAATCAGTATCATAAATTGATAATATAAATCATATTTAGAATTTTAGATGAAGAGGCATCTTAATAATTATCCCTCAAAATAGCTTCTGAGGCCAGGGTCACCATAACCAAATACTGTATATGCTTTCCTTCACAACAGTGAAGGAAAGCCACCTTTGTACAATTAGAACATAAAGTAAATGAAATGGGATTAGTTACCCATAAAGGAGTTAATGGCACCTCACTCCAGCTAAGACTAGCCAGCGAATATCTACAGCAGAAAATAAGGGGAATACAGAGGTGCACATATCTTCCAAATGGGTTATATTAGGATTTGCTGTCTCCATCCTTACAAATCATCAACATATATACCTTTCTTGCTACCTTACAGAAGTTAAATTAACCTCCTTACATGCTTAAACTAGGGAAGTAGTGTACACAAGTAATAAAATTTTTAAGGAATAACAAATCTTTGAAAAACATAATTGTTACTAAACACAAGTATAAAAATATAATCATGCCTAAAGGTTTCATAATTGCATTAACTGTTCAAGCTTTGCTTCAATGTGAGGAGACTGATCTCACTGAAATAGAGAAAGCCCTAATGAGTTAAATTTACCTGATGAGATGGTAGTGTGCCTCTAAAAATGTCGGGAATTAGGGCAGCCATGAGGTGTGTCAAAGTAGATTTCCAAGTCCCATCATTCTCTTCCTCCTACTGTACTTACTGATAAGGTTCCATATTCCCTGTATGCTATAATCACTGCACTCTCTGGTGCTTTAAGTGTAATGGATGCTACAACACAAATAACATATGCCGTAGAGGTTTATGTTGATCCAAATGTAACCAAGCCCATGACACAAAGGACTATAAAGTGTCTAAGGAAGGGATCAAGTGTTCAAATTGTAAAAAATCCACCTATCTTACGCAAAGAATTGTCTTACATACAAAGTGGTAACAGCATTAGATGAAACGGCAAACACAAATAAGCTTCCCTAAGCAGCTGTGTTGTATGCTGGTAAAAAGAAAAGCTATGCTAAATCATCATCTAGTGCATCTACTAACACTGACGCTGATGGGCAAAGTCACACAGTGTTGGCAGGCCAATCAGAAACTGCATTCCCTGTACTGGCCTCTAAAACACCTCCTCTTAGTAATAAAGTTACAACTATAACACGAGAGGATAGAGACTTAGACTGATCCTGAGAAGATGGAGACTAAGGCTAAGATACTCTGCTCAGACAGATTTGCTAAATTATTCTGCCCCGACCCCTCTGACCTAGTAACTGAGTGAATAGGAAAGAGGATCTCCTGTAAACTTTTGCATCTCTTAGTGAGGGCTAAATAGCATTAACTTGGCTTGTCCATGACCAGTGTCAAGGAGTGGATAGAGCTATTTCCCCGACACCAGTTCAAGAGGAAAAGAGCAGCATATTTGTACCTGTTGAGTGCCACCCAGTGAAAGAGAACGTCACCTTGGTGCCAGTACAGTATGAGTCTGCTGGAATTGATGTCCCACCTTTCCCTTCTATAGACAATGTGTCTGATCCAGCTCCTACAAGTTTGAGCCCATTAGCTTCTAAAGGCATAGAACATATCCTTAGTTCTCATTCTTGTGGCACCTTTCATGGTAACTACATTCCTAGAAACGAGCCAATTCTATTGATAAGTAAGATGACATCATGGATCCCTCCCCTTTTATTATGGAATGAATACTTGTGGTCTCCACCAAAACCTTGGACGATTTCAAAAGTGATTAAATTGCAGTAGACTGGCTCATGGAAAAAGCCATCCTATATGATACTACAATTGAAGGTCTTTTGGACTTAAATAGGGCTGGACAGGACAGCTTGATATTAAATCTTATTTCACTAATGATCCTTTCCCTATGTTGACATCTACACAGAATAATCTGGTATATTCGTTATACATATCTTATTATCCCTTCACATCTGACTATTTCCTCTTTCTACAATAAGGACTATCAATGCTCACAGATCAACAAAAGATGGAGAGGATATTATGATAATTATTTACAAAAGTTGGACTAATTCCTATACCTGATATCTCAGAACATCTATATGGTGGGAAGTCCTAAAGTGAATACAGTACTGATAACATTTTGTTAACCCCAAGGCTGGTCAATTATCAGTTTTTATGAACTTATTTCCAACAATCAAAAGAAGTTATCTTAAGCTTGATTCCACTGATCCAAAGAAGCTACTCAGATCAGTACTCTTTCTCATATCTATAATTATGGTGAAAGACAATGCTGCAAAACTATTTTTTAATTGAACCACCTTTTAACGAATACCTTACCTGACACCTGTGTTGTATACAACTGACCGAAGGTTGGGTGGAACAGATTCGTTCTTTATACGCCAGTCTAGAAACTGTCTCTGGGCTTCCTCAATAGCTTTAGCATTTCCACATTCAACAGCAGCCATAAGAATTTCTGAACGCAATAATCTGGTGAGAGATTTTTTTATCATTAGTAATACTAGCAGTTCAGAATATATATATATATATATATATATATATATATATATATATATATATATATATATATATATATATATATATATATATATATATATATATATATATATATATATATATATATATATATATATATATATATATATATATATATATATATATATATATATAGTAGTCTAGTAGTCTCCGTGGCAAAATGGTAGTGTCCGCGACTCTGAGTCAACAGGTCGAGGGTTCGCGCCCCGTCACGGACTGAGGCTAGTAAGGGCATACACTCAGGGTAATGATTACATCTGCCAAAACAAGTCCTTCGCAGGAAGGCAACCGTCCTAGCCCTTAGTAGAAAAGGGAGTTTGTGACGTAAAAACTGAATCATATATATATATATATATATATATATATATATATATATATATATATATATATATATATATATATATATATATATATATATATATATATATATAATATATATATATATATATATATATATATATATATATATATATATATATATATATATATATATATATATATATATAGTTCTCTAGCTTTGAGCAATGTAAAGAACACGACATAATAATAATTATGGGAGATTTAAATGCAAATGTGGGGAACAGAAGACATGAGGATATTGTAGGACAGCATGGATTGGGGGAGAGAAATGAGAGAGGGGAGAAATTGATAGAATGGTGCTCACAATATCAACAGGTGATAAGAAACACATGCTATAAAATCCATCCACGCAAATTATGGACATGGAGAAGCCCAAGGGGAGGATTCAAAAATCAAATAGACTACATCACCATTAATAAAAGATTCCGGAATGCAATACAAGCAGTAAGAACTTACCTAGGAGCAGACTGTAACAGTGATCACAACCCGGTTGTAGCAACAATTAAAATCAGGTTAAAAAAGCTAAAAACAGGAAAAGAGAGTACTAAAAGGCAAATAGATAGGCTAAAGAAAAACCAAGAAATAAGGAACACCTTTGCGCTGGAAACAGTGAATCGATATGAGGCTCTAAGTCAGGACGATGAAGGGGAAAATACACAACAACAACAATGTGTATACCAAGGCTAAAGAGAAAGAAAAAGCAACTTTGGATGAATGACGACATACTTAATTTAATGGATGACAGAAGAGAAACAAAGAATAAAGATAAAAACAGATACAGAAAATATAATAGAAGAATACACCGAGAATGTAACAAAGCGAAAGAAAAATTGATGAATGAGAGGTGCACTGATATAGAAGAGATGTCGAAGAACAATCAGGGGAAAATGTACGACAAATCAAATACTATGCAGGAAAAAAACGTAGAAGCCAGAACAACTCCATAATGAACAAAGATGAGAAAGTATTAATGGAAACAGAAGATGTCAGAGAGAGATGGACGGAATATATAAAAGAATTATATGATGACAATAGAGACGGAATCAAACTGGAGACTGATGAACAAGGACCGGAAATCATGAAAGATGAAATAAGAGCTGCAATGAGTAAGATGAAGAGTGGGAAATTACTTGGAAAGGATGGAATACTCATAGAAATGTTGTAAGAATTGAAAGAAATAGGAGTAGAAATCATAACAGATATAGCAAACAAGATATACACTACAGGAAGACTACCTAACCAAATGAAAGAAACAGTAAATGATAGTAATCCCCAAGATCTCAGGAACACTCAAATGTGAACAACACAGAACCATTAGTATAATTAACCATATTGCAAAAATAATCCTTAGAGTCACAAGAGAAAGAATAAGGAATAAAATAAGGTCAGAAATATCTGAAGAGCAATAGTTAATTTAAGATTGGGGAATGAAAGGAATGAGCAAGTACAACAATTCACATACCTAGGAAGTACAATAAATTGGGATGGCAAAAGTGAAAAAGAAATAAGATGAAGAATAGCTATAGACAACCAAAGCATGGAGAAGATAAAGAAACTAATAACAAACTCAAAAATATCAATGGAGCTAAGAAAAAGATTTGTAAAAGGCTACATATGGTCAACATTACTGTATGGATGTAAAACTTGGACAATCAATAAACAATCATGGAAGAAATTAGAAGCAATGAAAATGAGAATATGGAGAAGAATGTTGATGATCTCACGGACGCAGAAAATAACAAATGGGGAGATACTAAGCAGACTGAACATCAAAAGGGAAATAATGACTAACATATACAAAAGACAATTAAGATTCACAGGACATATAGAAAGGAAGGAAGGCCTCGAGATCACCTGCATGACTGGGAGAATCCTGGGAAAGAGAGGAAAAGGAAGACCCAGAAAGAAATTCTTAAATGGATTAAAAGAAGAGATCAGCGGGAACTGGACGGATGCTCAGATACGGAGAAGAATGAAAGATAGGGTAGCATGGCGATCCATGGTGGCCCACGTCCGAGCGGATACGGCACTGCGGTAAGGTAAAGTGTATATATATATATATATATATATATATATATATATATATATATATATATATATATATATATATATATATATATATATATATATATATATATATATATATATATATATATATATATATATTCTCTTCCTCTTTCCTGCCACAAGTAGGCTTTTTAGCCTGTCAGTGCGGAGCATCTCCTCCATTCCACTCTTTCCCGGAAGATATCTTCCTCCTCCAATCTATTCAGTCTTCCCATTCTATATTTTGTTAAGATATCCTGTATGCTATCCCTCCATCTTTTTCGTGGGTGGCCTGTGGGCCTTCTTCCGTCTAGTGTCCATTTCAATGCTAGTTTTGGAATTCTTACCTCCTCCATTCTCTGTACATGTCCCAGCCACCTCAACTTAGCTTGCTCAATTTTTGCTTCCAATATACAGTATTCCCTCGTTTATCGCGGGGGTTCAGTTCTGGAACTGGTCGCGATAGGTGAAAACCCGCGAAATAGGAGCACCATATTAAAAAGAAAAAAAAAATAAATAAATGATTTTGACACCAGGATGGGCCAAAAAATAATAAAATAAAACAGCCTTTATCGGGCCTGGGCATGAAGAATACATAAAGTAAAGAGAAACAGAGATGGAGAGTGTAATGACCTGTCAGATGTGAAGTCTGCTGGATTTTAATATACCTCTGCATTACTTTCATGATGTCTATTCCAAAAATTCTCCTGAGATCTTATTATTATTATTATTATTATTGGCGACAATAATTTTCCTTTGATGATGATTGTGCAGATTATGATGATGATGATGATTATTATTATTATTATTACGAATTTGTCATTAAACTATTATTTTTACAATAAATAATGTAGTTTCGGTTGAATGAAGAGAAGTTAATTAAAGATGTTTCTCTCTCTCTCTCTCTCAAGTAGTAAACAAACTTTCGATATAATATCGTCAGGGAAATAGCGTGTAGAGAAAATATATATATATATAATATATATATATATATATATATATATATATATATATATATATATATATATATATATATATATACATTTCATTTAAGTTTCCCATGAATACAGTATGATATACGTTTTCTTTGAACCAATTGTATACATTTTCTTTTTCTCTCTGCTGACACTATTTATATTAAGATTTCGTACACATAGATAGAATAATGTTTAGAAACAAGGAATATTAATAATACTATAATCTTGCAAATTAGATAAACCCCAAACAAAGTGCACGAGAGAGAGAGAGAGAGAGAGAGAGAGAGAGGAGAGAGAGAGAGAGAGAGAGAGAGAGAGAGAGAGAGAGAGAGAGAGAGAGAGAGAGAGAGAGAGAGAGAGAGAGAGAGAGAGAGAGAGAGAGAGAGAGAGAGAGAGAGAGAGAGAGAGAGAGAGAGAGAAATCTAACAATAAACTTCCCTCCATTTTAAATTCACTCTCTGTCTTCATTTCCTGAAGGAACTTTAAAAGGATGCATCTCTCTCTCTCTTTTTTAAGAGTGGAGATACTAATAATGTTGAAAATTATAGGCCAATCTCTCTTCTCAGCATTCTGTCTAAAATACTTGAGAAGGTAGTTGCCACCCAGTTAATAAATTTCCTTGAATCAAATTGTCTATTATGTGAAGAACAACACGGTTTTCGGCCTAAACTTTAGACCGAGACGGCCCTACTTAAAATTACTGATAAAATTTATAGTAATATTGAAAATAAGAAAATATCACTTTTATTATTGTTAGATTTGTCTAAAGCATTTGACAGTGTACACAATCAAATTCTAATGAGAAAACTTTCCAAAGTTCATGTTGACTCATTTTGGTTTGAAAATTATCTGAAAGATCGAATTCAATCAGTTCGAATGGGCTCGACTCTCTCTTCTTCTTTAGATATCAGTTTTAGCGTTCCTCAGGGTTCAATTTTGGGTCCTCTGCTTTTCCTAATATATGTTAATGATTTACCTCAATTTATAAGAGATTGCCTACTTGTTATGTATGCTGATGACACCCAGATTATGCTTACTGGTGACATTGATAGAATTCCTGAAATCTTAAAAAGGGCTGAAGATATATTAAACTGTGCCAAAAGTTATTTTAACAGTAATGGTCTTTTACTGAACGAAAATAAAACTAAATTCGTTATTTTTGGATCAAATCAATACCTGTCCCGCATTCCTGAGAACATCAGTATAAATTTCAACAATGTTTCACTCTTCCCATCTAATAAGGTTAAAAATCTAGGAGTTATTATGGACAGTACCATGACATTTAATTTTCATATCGATGAACTACATAAAAAAGTGAACGGGACCCTTATTTACTTGAACAGAGTCTATGAAAGATTCGAGCCTGATTGTAGGGTAATTGTAGTACAAACATTGATTTTAAGTATTCTCAACTACTGTCTGAGTGTTTGGGGTTCCACGACTAAGACCCAGATGTTACGAGTGAAAAGGCTCCAGAATTTTGCTGCAAGAGTTGCCATAGGGGGGGTGCATAAATATGATCACGTGACTCCCCTCTTTGAGAGATTGGGTTGGCTAAGGATGGACATGAAGTTCATATATAATATCTCTTTTAGTTTTTAAAATAAATAATGGAATATTACCGGAATGGCTCTTCTCATTGCCAACAGTTAATCAAGTGCGTATCAATAACGTCAACACCAGATATCAGAATTCTTTTTACGTGCCCAGAACTTCCACTGATATTGGGGCAAGAGCCTTAAATGTAATGGGCCCGAGACTTTGGAACTCTTTACCCGCAAACTTAAGAAGCTGCCAAACATTACCCTCATTTAAATCTCATCTTTTAAATCACCTACTTAATAAGTGATTTTAGTCTCATTATTATCCTCCCATTGGGTAGACGAAGTGTACATATGCTTATTTTAATGTGTAAATATTTTGATTTTGTGCTTTGCAAATTTCATTTGTTTTATTTTGACATTTTACATTGTAATTTGTAATTAGATTAATTATCATGTAATAGCCATTTTTGACTTTGACTTCTCCAACATCCTATTCTACCCAACCCCCCAAACTCCCTTTGTCCCAGCCAACTAGGGAGGGGCACTGTACACAGTTATTAAAGTAAATAAACCAACAGAAGTACAAACAATGATGAGCTCTTAATAATAATAATTATAATAACTATAATAATAATAATAATAATAATAATAATAATAATAATAATAATAATAATAATAACAATAATAATAATAATAATAATAATAACAATAATAATAATAATAACAATAATAATCATCATCATCAAAGGAAAATTATTGTCACCAATAATAATAATAATAATATCTAAGGAGAATTTTTGGAATAGACATCATGAAAGTAATGCAGAGGTATATTATAATCCAGCAGAGAATTGGATATTCATTACACATCTTTTGTAACCTCTTCGCATCTGACAGGTCATTACACTGTCCATCTCTGTTTCTCTTTACTTTATGTATTCTTTGTGCCCAGGCCCGATAAAGGCTGTTTTATTTTATTATTTTTGGCCCGTCCTGGGGTCAAAATCATTTAAAAATAAAATGAAAAAATAATATATATATATATATATATATATATATATATATATATATATATATATATATATATATATATATATATATATATATATATATATCTGCGATTCACTGAATTTGCGATAGGGGAACCGCAATATAGCGAGGGAACACTCTGTGTATATATATATATATATATATATATATATATATATATATATATATATATATATATATATATATATATATATATATATATATATATATATATATATATATATTTACAGTTTTTACTTACTTCTGGATAATAAAGCTGCAAAAATTCAACTTATGCATATTACTACTTAAAACGCTTTACTGCCTAAAACAGCTTACTAACATATACCCAAACTCGTTTGTAATAAGTAAAGGAATGCATAGTATTTACCTCTCTAAATGTGTGCCTGTATCATTCCATCCAATTCTTTCATAGTGAGGTTCAATAAGTGTGTCGATAAACTGAAGCATATTCTTATGAGCAGGGTAATTGAAAAGTAATTCCACCCAAGAAAACAGATGACGGAGTGCTGTATGCCATGGGATGTACCTTGTCTCTTCCTTTAGGTACAAACTAAGTTGCAGCGCTACAGTGCCATTGATTGTTCCTGCCCTGAACAAAAGGAAATGAGTTGCAAAAACACACACTACATGCAAAATGCATATAAAATTGATTCAGTTTATGTAGAATATTCTAATTACAGAAGTGGTGAATATTTTTACCAACACTCAATAAAAATTATAATCTCACAACCTGTAGCTTATGCATGGAGTTATTTTTCAAAAGAAATGTTAAAAAATGTATCCCTGAATCATAAAAAAGAAAATTATTCTATACCATACATGTAAATATAATTTGTTGATATTTCGTTGAAAACAAGCTTTTTGTATTAAAATTTACTTTAATTAAAAAAAAATCATGTCCATAACATTTCGTACCACCTATAAATTACTGCTGTTACAACTATGTAATTATCATAATACTGATCTCCTCCTGGTTTTTATGGAGATGTGTTAAATTGTATTGCTATATAATAAATTGCATTCCATATGGATATACAGTACACTTTGTCACTATTGTAGAAATTAAACTGTTTATTAATGCAAAGCAGTACACTTTGTCACTGTTGTAGAAATTAAACTGTATATTAATACAAAGCGGTGCATATCTACAGATGAAAGCACAGCTTTGGCATTTGCTCAGTTTACAGGTCATTGATATAATGATATGATCAAACATTATACAATAAGTATGAGCCTTAAGTATGATGACAATAACAACAGAAAATTACAAAAGCTTAAATCTATTTAAAAATATTGTTGACAGATACAGAACAATGCAAATGGCTTACAAACTGATAACAGATTAATTAAAAAATAAATAAAAGATGAGAAAACATGCTTAGAAGCTCATGAATAATTTGATAAGAAAATTAAACGAAGCTCTTCATTTGCTCTTTCATTCTGATTCCCAGATATGAGAATACATCTCGCATGGCTTAATTAAAAAAAAGAAAAAGAAATTAAGAGTAAAAGATGAGCACTTGCATGAGACAAGGGACAAGAAAAGCAAAATAATCACTCCATATACTGAGCTTTATATTTAACACTTTACCAGGGATAGATGGGTGTCATGTAGAATGCTTGTCAAAAGGTGGGGAGGCATTAGTAGAATGGATGGTTACGTTGTTGAATGTATGTTTCAGGAAAGGGAGGGTCCCATTTAATTGGAAGAGGGCATGCATTTCACTTTACAAAGGAAAAGGCGATAAGTATGAGTGTAGTAGTTTTAGAGGAATTAGTTTGTTGAGAGTTAGTGGTAAGGTATATGGAAGAGTGTTATTCGAGAGAATTAGGAAAGGTACCCGGTTCAGGAGAGGAAGACAATGAGTGGATCATGTGTTTGCGGTAAGACAGGTGTGTGAGAAGGTCTTGGATAAAGGTAGGGACACTTTTTGGGCTTTTATGGACTTAGAGAAAGCATATGATAGTTTAGATAGAGAGGGGTTGTGGAAGTTTGTTGAATGCAGTGAAGAGTTTATACATGAATAGCAGAGCATGTGTAAGAGTTGGGAATGGTATGAGAGATTGGTTTGAGGCGAATGTAGGGTTATGTCAAGGTTGTGTAATATTGTCATGATTGTTTAATATGTATATGGATGGAGTGGTAAGGCAAGTAAATGAAAGTATTTTTTTTCTTTTTTAAGAGAGTGACACCGGGACAGGCAGAAACTGCCCTCATCAATGTAGGCCCGGCCACGAGAAAATACCAAGACGAAGGAAAAGAAAAGGTTAAGGGCAAGGCAGAGACGAGGTAATGTTGCACAAAGGAAAACGACAGACAGAAAAAAACAGTCAAAGTACAGAGGACCCAGAGATATGGGGGACTAGGCTCTGAGATGCCAATAGATCTGCTTTTTGAAGGATGAAAGGTCATAAGAATTAGGAAAGACAGAAGGAGGAAGAGAGTTGCAGAGTCTGGAGGTAGATGGGAAGAAGCAGTCACTGCACCGACCAATCCGAGAGCTACAAATCACCACTCAGTACCTGTGAGATGAGGCCGCTTGGCGAGTGTTACGCGGCCTCGGCAGTGGAGGAGGGATGCAACTCGCCAACTCATCAGAGCAGCGATGGAAGTAGTAGCGATAGATAAGCGAAAGGGAAGATACCTTACGGCGAAGAGAGAGAGAATCCAGGTTAGAAGTAAGAGAAAGTTGATTAATGAGTCTGACTGCCTTTGATTCAACCCTATCAAGAAGATAAGTAAAGGAAGAAGCACCCCAGATGTGTGAGCAGTATTCTAAGCAGGGGCGGATAAGATCTTTGTAAATTTTAAGTAACTGCAATGAGGAAAAGTAATGATAAAAACGAAACAAAACCCCCAATTTTTTAGATGAAGATTTAGAAATTTGGATTATTTCTTGGAACTAGTGGGTGAGGATGGAAGGTAGTGGAAACTGAATCAGTTGCTATTTGTGGATGAAAATCATTTGGTGACTGAGTTTGTTAGTGTGTGTGAAAGAAGGAAGTTGCGGGTGAACATTGGTAAAAGAAGTCATGAGATGCACGTGAAGTATTAAAGTTGGCAGATTGAATGTAGGAGTGAATGGGGAGTTGCTTGAAGAAGTTGAGAGTTTTAAGTATCGGGAGTTGCAAGTATCAAGGAGTGGACAAGTGGATGTAAAGGTAAATCACAGAGTGAAGTAAACATGTAAATGTCTAGATGGTTGAAAAGTGTAATGAGAATTAGATATTTGGGAATGAATGCAAAGAGAAGGATATATGAAGGTGTGATTGTGCCGACAGCATTGTATGGAGCAGAGATTTGGAATGCAAGAAAGGATAAAAATAACAAGTTGAATGTAATGGAGATGAGAAGTTTGAGAAGTATGATTGGTGCATCTAGAATAGATAGAGTAAGAAATGAAGATGTCACGCAGAGAATGGATGTTGGAATGAAGCTGTAGGCTAGGTTAGATCAGAGAGTGTTGAGTTGGTTTGGACACAAAGAAAGGATGAGTGATGAACGAATAGTGAGGAGAGTGTGGAGCGCATAAGTGATTGGAGTTAGGTCAAGAGGGAGACCTAGAATGAGATAGATATAGATGGCATGAAGAGGGCATTAAATGCACGTGGAATGTCACTGGAACAGGGAAGAGTGCGTGCAAGATACAGGAATGAGTGTAGGATGATTGTGCATAGTTGAAGCGGGCCAAGGGGATTTCTTGCACCTGCTAGCTCAGTGAACTGTAATGGATGGGTGTGAGGGGAGTTGCCATGTGATGAAGCAGTGGGGGTGAACCAGCAGCGGAAGTCGGGCCTCATTGCAGATTATCCTTGCCCCCCTACCTTTTGGGTGACCCAAGCAGGGTGGAAGGGGGGTAGGTGTGGGAACCCTTTATCCCAAGGAGCTGAGAGGAGTGGTTGAGGTATGTGTGGATCGTGGTGAATGCGCATTTCTTGGCTCGGCCATCCCCCTTACAAGGGGGAATGAGGCATGTGTATACGTATGTATGTACTCCTATTGTTGTATTATAATCTGCTCAGTTATCAGTAGCTATCAGGAAAGAAGAAGATGAAGAAAAGAGAGAGAGAGAGAGAGAGAAAGAAAGAAAAAAAAAAAAAAAAAAAAAAAATATATATATATATATATATATATATATATATATATATATATATATATATATATATATATATATATATATATATATATATATACATATATATAATATTTTTTTTAAGTACAGTACTCTATACGGTATGCAGAAAAATTTCTTTAAGTGATAACTTACTTAGTAAGAAGATGCAATAAGTATACAGCAAAGTGATGATATCTATCAAAATACATAATCAATGGAACTTACAAATGTATTATTACTGGTATAAACTCCATCCCAACAGACATGAGAATGCATATCAACACAAAAAAAATCTAAGATAGTGATATCTAAATCCCCATTGTAGGGATGGAATTCTTATCCAGCTGAAATGCGACAATTTTGTGGCACAACTGTACATCACTCACTAAACTACTTTGAGAAATAAGAGTAATACCATGATCCTTCCCCAAACTACCATAAGAATATCTAAGCAGTTCAGAAGACATGACATTACATTCTAAATATATCAAACCTTCAGAAAAAGAGGAGACACTCCTTGCAAATAAAATAAAGAGACATTACAGAGATTAGAATTTATCTGTAAATGTGGATGAATTTTCAAAAATCCATATGCAAGCTAACATGGGTCTCTATACTGTCTGTCAGGTATTATAATATTACCCAATAGAGAAAAAAGAACACCTATGGTGGCATAAGAAACATAAAATACACCAAATTATCACATTAAAAATATCAATTTAATGCATCAGGGAATGTAAGAACACCTATGTTCATCCTACCTGTATATTACCACAAAATCTTTTTCCTTATAAATAGAGAGGGTATAGAGCAGTACGTAAAAAAGTCCTCATATTAGAATATCAGGCAAACTTCTTTCTATTTTTCTTAAGAGAAGTTTAAGCATCTGACAAGTAAAATAATAAGAATGTACATACATTATCATTAAGCCCCCAGAAAAGAACAGTACAGAAGTTTATACTCAACTCGAGCAGATAATGAGAAACAAAAACCCCCCAAGATGACCATCCTGTACAAGAAGACAAATTATCAAGGAACTATTGCCAAAAACAGCCAGAACTGCTGAAAAAACTTTCCTCACATCATGGGCTCAAGTTACAGCTTTGGAATGTGATTTTGCAATTAAATTGCAAATATGAAAAACAATTTCCCTTTCTATACGTTTCCTCAACAAAGTACCTT
Source organism: Halocaridina rubra (assembly GCA_037179515.1). Classification (NCBI taxonomy): domain Eukaryota; kingdom Metazoa; phylum Arthropoda; class Malacostraca; order Decapoda; family Atyidae; genus Halocaridina; species Halocaridina rubra. The sequence continues at coordinate 145,537 of JAXCGZ010003818.1, forward strand.
CAATCTAACCATTATTCATATAAACTCTTCAAGTGTGAAAAGTGCACAAAGAATAAACAATATCAATGTGAGCCATCAAGGACCTGATAAAAACTGGATTTCTTTTAACTCGTATCTCATTTTTGCAAAAGAATTTTTTTTTTTTTAAGACATTCCATATAAAGAGAAACAAAAGAGGAATCTCCCGTGAGAATATGTAGTTTTCTGGCTCAGTTCCCAGTTGTAAATTTAAAGGAAGTAATACTTTCAGTATGGAGAAATATAAATTTCTCCAGCAAAAAGAAAAGAGACTTAAAGTGAGATAAATTAATCAATCTTGGAAGGTTTGCTAGGTCTCGCAGTTTGAAAAACGTTCCCACATATAGAGAGATAATTGGGTCTGTCAAAATGACTGGAAAAGCCCTCTAGCACTAAATGCCCCTCATATTTTCATCCAGACTTATAGAGAAGACAACAAAAACCTATTAAAGAAGCACTTATAAAAGGAAAACCCTCTAGCACCACTATACATGGAAAAGCCAATTAACTGATGATATCACAACTTATGAAAAAAGGAATTTCCTTACTGATACATGGGAATAGGCTATAATATCACTTCTGCATCGGACCTCCACTAACATGGTGGTCTATGAATGAAATATAGATTTAACAACTTTAATGCATTTATAAGATATCAAGAATATGCAAGCTGGAAAGGGAAGGAGTCAGAAATAAATATCCAATGACTTTGTCTTATGGTCACTATTCTATTAATTTGGTTGTAATAATAAGATATTTTATCAATCTTCTATCAATTCTCTTATCAACAATGTAACCAGCATATATTAATAATCAACTGGAAAAAGAAGTATACACTGCTGTGTATTTAAAACTCAATAGGCAATTACAGCACTTAATCTTACATGAAAACATGCATGTAAGATATGAAAAGAAATATATTTACAAGGAGAATATGCAGTTTTCATCTAACAACAGGTATTCTAATACACTCGTTTGGAGACCACCTTGTGTAAATGGTAAAGTGCTCGACTCGGGAGGTGATGCACCCATGTTAGATCATACGGCAGGGATAATCCAAGTTCAATCCATGTGTCCATCCCCAAAGGGGGACTAAGAGTGACATAGTAAAATTAATACTACTACACTAATTTATATACTATAAGTCCTAACCTAACAATTTTTCACCTTATATATGTAAAATTAAATAGGCAATTGAATAAAAAAAACAATATTCACTGGCAACAATAATGCTTACAGGTGTGTGTCTTCAACTTCACCGCTCCATCCTAGAAAATTAAACTTACGTTTTGACAACTGGCACTGCTTAACAAATTCATTCACATGGTAATATCATCAGTGTAATCAGAATAAATATGACATATCAAAGAATCATCACTGTGTATCCCAGACATTACAAAAAATGATAAATTTTCCATAGATGCATCGCAATTTAGAGAATGCAAAGAAAGTGGACTCAAATAAGTTCTTGAAATTAGAGAAAAGACATGCTTCTGTATTGTGGTTATTTAAGATGGTGAAAGAATAAATATTCGTGCACTTGAGTACCATTAATTTTAATGTATTTAGATCATTTTTGCTGTAAGGAACAACTTACTTTTGTATAAGATTATATTGGCACATTACAATATGTACTTGTACAACAGTACAGTACTATTGAAGTCAATGAATAGATAATTTGACATGATAGTAAAATATTAATTAAACATCAAAAATACTATCTCCATTCTCTTGCTGTAAATCATTCTACATGTTAGATGTATACTGTACAGTATCAGGTTACATAATACTAAATACTTTAAATTTCATAATCAAATTTCAAAAACTTACAAAACATTTCAGAAACATTTCTAATATTGTAGTCTCAATACATCTACATTCCTCTTTATTATACATTCAAGATACTAATATCATGATATATTCATAATTAGAATAGTTTTATGCCAAAAAGAACAACAGCCCCAACAAAAAATTCATGCTGGAATAGTTGCATTAGCAAATAATTAGCTTGATAGTATAGATAAAGAAAACTTTGATAAAGGCTCATGCTAAATATTAGTCTTCTGTGATCACATACTCTCATAATTAAACACTTTCAGCAGTTCTGAATATTTTTTCTAAATGCAAGACAAATACCTACATCTCATAGCGAAAAATCCTCAATTAAAATGAGCCTTAACTACAGTGAGTCATTAAAACAGATGCCACAAATTACATTTCAGGTTGTCTCCAGGTTGTTACTCAAGAGAATATCCTTGTCCGTAGGCACTGGGCTATCAGAGATCAAGAACTTACGATGAATGGTACAGCACTAGAGATTCTAACTATACACTGAATTTAATTGACGTACAAGATATATGGACATTTAGCTGAGGTCATTTTTTTTAATGAGGTGACCAATAAATATCTAAACTGTTCACTCAACTAAAGTCAGTAAACAGTGAGTTTGGGACCCGAGAGAGCACCACCTTATTTGTTCCCTCTTCACATAGGAATACATTAGTTTGGGCATTCCAGGAGAGAAAACATATTCTAATGTAAGTAATAGTGATTACATATCAAATGAATTCCCAGTTTCCATGTATGATAAAAAGAATTAAGCAAATACAGCGGAGCAGAAGGGAGCGAGTAGTCTTGTAGTCGAAACAAGTTTAAAATCACAAGGTGTAGAGTAATATATTCAATAAGCAATTCAGAGAAAGTTCCTTTTCCTCGAGACAGCTGAAGAAAACATTGAGTTGGGCAACCCCAAAAAGCTTACAAAGATGATAAAGATCATCTAACTCCATTTTCTCATATACATTTACATACACACTGATTAAAAGCTATTTCCTCATAAAAGGAAGACAAGTGTGAGAAACAAATAAGTGTCAAGCATATTCCTTCAACATATCAAAAAAAAATTCAATGAAATACAGACTTCTCAAACAAAGATTCAAAGAAATATCTCCATCGACAACCTGAATGTGGTACACTGCAATATGAGGGAGCTCAATAAAATTACATGCACTGAAAGCATGTATTAGGAACAGGGTAATAAATCAGAAAATTCCCAGTATATTATTTGTTTCTGAGCAGAATATCAAGACAGTAGTGACAATGCTTTGTAACCGAATATGAACCAATCAAATCAGAATTAGTTTTTCCAACAAATCCTCAGAATTTATGGATCTGGACAGGAAAGACTACTTGCATTATTTCACTAAACTGCTAGATTTCTTAGAATATCAATTTGAAGCTCAAAAAAGTAATCCCAAACCTTACGAAGCTTTTCCTCTCCCATAATGTACCTTTATGTTTGAACTTCATAAAGGAAGTCTAGATTACAACTAGGAGTTTTATACTTTGATAATATGGGCTGTGCTGGTCTGTTTTCATTACTGTTAATAGTGGAAGATCAGAAATAATTACTCCAGCAGTAGTATTAAGATTCTTCCAACACCTATTTTCAATGAATGATACTTTACTAGAAATTATCCTTCAAAGACAGCATCATTGGTAAGATCTGAGTTTCACATTTATTTAGAAATCGCCAACCCCCTTTTTCAATAAGTATGTGAAAGAGCTATTCTACCATTGCCAATCAAACTACGTACCCCATCAAAGTAGGGGTTAGATAAAGTACTATCACTGTTTAACTCAAGATGTCATTTCATGGACATGTTTTCTGTTGAAGGAGAAGCAAAAACAATATAGATAAGGACTCTGCTCATGCTCAGTAGACTATGTTAGATGAGAGCAATACGAAGACGTAAAGCTTCATAAATACCCTCTCTGACAGAGATTTAACAGTATCTATGTAATCACCTCTCAGCAAAAATAACCACTGGTCCTCCCTATACATCCTCTAAAACATGTAAAACTATTCTTGAGACATAAAGAAAAATATTAAGGTCTATTAATTTTATACAGTGTAAGGAAAGGGTAAGATCCTAACTGATGCTAATGTAGCAAAGATATTTATGCTATTAAATCATTAGATCCTTGCATGAGGTACGTGTTTCTTAATGAATAAATCTATAACTAAAATATCACAATATTTTCTTACATCTTAAAAACCTTCATTATTATTGAAATTAATAATCTGTACTGTATTCATTTAGAATCAGACATTGATTCCATCCATTCTTCACCTGTAGTTTTCATTATTGAAATATGCCTGACTGACTGCATTGAGATAACCAGAAGAAAATATATTTTGAAAACTATGAAAAATATTTTTCAGTCTATTAGCAATGATCCATCTACCGCCCTTCCATTAAGCAATCTCCTTTCAACTCACTGTATATCAATAGGGTAGAAGTTGTGTGTTCCATAACTTAAGGCCAACACAAAAGCAAATTTGTTGACTGAAAATATTGTAAATTCTGCCAGGATATATGTCTCTATTAGTATGTGCAATACAAATAAGTTAAAAGTCTGTGAAGAAGTAGCTGGAATTCAAACTTTGTAACTAATTTCTGAAGAACTTAATAAGTGGTAACCTAATGAAAATAGGGATATTTTCCTGATGGACTACACAATCATATTTCTTTTTTAAAACTTCACAATACCGTGCTGTTTCTATACGGTTATTATATCTCGGTGTTGTGTCCTGAGCTTTTATTAGTAGCACATGCATAACTGATAAAAGAATATGAGAATATTTATATCAAAATGGTACCCATATTATGACTTTAAATTACTAATTAAAAGACTGAGTAAAATATGAAAAGAGTAATAAGCAAACAATTAAGCTTATTATGGCTGACTTCAAGTAATACAACAAGCAAGATGGTTCATACAAAAAAGTACAAATAATGATAACAGTTGGAACCAATAGGATATAATAATATCTTCTCACCAGTTTTGAATGGTAGTGCAGAATGGACTGGGGGAAAAAATATAAAATACTCATTTGGGGAACAATGAGGACAAATTATAAAAGCCAAGCGAGCAATGTATCACTGTTTCCGTGGAAAGAGCAACAAAACTCATTACTGAATACGTTTTTCCTAATGTAGATAACAAGAAAAGTAGTAGATCTCTGATATACTTAATACATCATGCAATATTTCACTTTGAAAAAACTTACTCAATGAAATATATTGTCTTCCTTCACCATACTAAATTAATTTCTAAACAAGTCGTAAGATCTAAATATATATACAATTACTGGATAACAGAACATCTCCCAGGTGTATTTTAAAGAAAAATCTTTATAAAAACACTGTATAGATTAATCATTGTACAAAGACCTACAATATTTCTTAGATAATGCCAGTATACAGTACATAATTTGTTTCATATATTAATGCAAATAAATGAGCATAAAAGAATTTAAATCTGGCATTTTGAGGATTAAAAATTAATATACCATATCCTTTAATACTTTCCAAACAAAGCAGCTATGATAATATGGAGGAATTCCAATGGAGTCTACCTTAAAACCGTACATATCCCTATAATAACACCTGTCGGTAATTTCAGGGAGTGGAATCTTTTAGCATGAGTGATGAAGTAGATTTCATTTTCAATGCAGACAAGCTCAAAATAAAGAACTGAAGACTTGTGTTTATATAATACTAAATTTATAGGAAAACCTTTTCATACATATATTGATTATTTCTGTCTGAAGTCGTCATTGCAGTTGTCTTTGGTTAGTACATTTGCACTAAATATTTTATTTGGCAGAAGGAATTTTATTTGTCAGCTACTTCAATACCAGGATCTATATATTACAGGTCAATAAGTTTTTTTCTGATTTCCTTGACGAGATATGTGTCGAATCAACTGAAGATTCAGACAATAAAGCAAATGAAGTGGGTATAGAAAAGATCTAAAGAGATAAGGTAAATAATTAAAGTGATATAGGCAGCCTATATTACATAGCAAAGGCTGCATTATAAAAGTAGAATACTGTACTCTTAATAATTATTACCTGTCTTGTCTGTTGGCATTCTAGAACAATTACCAACAGATCCTGTAAAGAAAACTTGACCTAGCTAGAAAAGTATAAAGAAAATAGCTTAATTTATTGTAAAGATGACTGCTGAATGTATTTGTAAAAGCAAAGAAAATCTTTAGAGAGAGTTAAAATAGTTCAGCAAAAAAAAAAAAAAAAAAAAAAAAAAAATTTCGGAAGGACGTCTAGTGATATTACAGAAAAAAAGACATATGATATCATCTACATCTCTTTAAAGATTTGGAGTAAATTCCAAAGGCACATCCTTACAGTATGGTTGCCCACCTATGCAAATAAGCAAGAAAAAAATATTGGTAAGACAAAGAATTAGGTAGCACAAGGGAAATGTAAGGAAAGAGGCATGACTATGATGACTGGGGTTGCATTTAGAAAATATATGTAAGAAAAATTAGGCTTCTACCCATATTCTCATGTAATATAACACCATATTGTTCTTCATTTTTTTCTTAAAAATCATTTCCTTTATGGTTTTATAAATAAATAAATAAATAAATAAATATATATATATATATATATATATATATATATATATATATATATATATATATATATATATATATATATATATATATATATATATATATATATATATATATATATATATATATATATATATATATATACAGAAGCTCCCCTACTTACAAACAACCAAGTTACGAACATTCACAGATACAAACAAAAACCTACCCATTAGCTATCCATGTATTAATATTGGAAATTCTGTAATATACTGTATGATTATATTATTATTACTGTATTAAGATACATTAATACCGTATACATTATGTTTTATGTAGTAGTTAAGTGTCTTTAACCTAAGTACTGTACAGCAGTGATAGTTAATCTGGGTGCATGGTGCACCTCATGGTGCATGAAATTTTTCAAATGGTACCTGGAAATAACAGGGTACATGGAGGGGTACATGAAATGGCCAGTGTGTATGAGATTTCTGGTGCTCACTTTTAGGAATTCCAGACTACCAAGAACTTGCATGAATGGCCATGACTTATCTAGTGCGGATGCCAACAACATATCTGGCAGAAAGAGGCTTCTCTAATCTGGTGGATATTAAAACAAAATAGTGACACCAGTTACAAGATGTGGATTCTCTGATGAGGGAGGCACTGGAAAGCGAAATAAAACCTCTCTTTGAAAAGATTGTTGGAACAATGCAGCAGCCACCCAGTCACTGAATATACCTCTTTAATTTCCTACTTTATAATGTGTATACAATGTGATATTCCATTTGTGTTTTTTTTTCAAACCATTTAGAACAGCACATGAAGAAATGCAAAATGTATACAACTATTTTATTTTATTTTATACAATTAGCACCTATATTACAATTATTTAGGACCGAGTAGCTATTTTCTATGTTTAAAATAGACACCTAATACTTAAGATGGGATTTTTTGAGCTAGAGTATATGAATTTCTCAAGAGCACCCAGAAGGGTGCATGAACTTAGAAAAGGTTGAAGAACACTGCTGTACAGTACTGCATATATGTGCTGTAAAATATTTTTTTACCTAAACACAACTTACGAACATTTATACTTATGAACGGACTTCTGGAACCTAACTTGTTCATAAGTTGAGGAGTGTCTGAATGTAATTAACTAATTGTCCTTACGGAAAAGAGCCCCAAGGTCGTAACTTCCCGTCTCCTGGTCGTTTCCATTTTATACATAGTGATACTTATCATACTTGTCCTTAAAACTATGGATTGAGATAGCATTAACTACCTCCTTGTTAGCGAATTCCAATTATCAACTACTCTTACACTAAAAAAGTACTTCCTTACATCCTGCAAAGAAGTTTTCTTACAATGCTTCAAACTATGACCTCTAGTTCTAGTGCCAGCCATATCAAAACATCGATCCCAATCCACTTTGTCATAACCAAGAAGGAATTTAAAAACCGTCACCATATCCTCCCTCATTCTTCTAGTTTTGATTGATGGTAAGTCTAATTCCCTCAGCCTCTCCTAATAACTGATATTGCGTATTTCTGGCAACAGTTTTGTGGCATGTCTTTGAACTTTTTCCAGGTTAACTGTGAGCTTTTTCAAGTGTGGATTCCAAAAGGGGGCAGCATATTCAAGCTTTGGCCTCACACAGGTTACATAAATATCTTTGAACATTTACTTGTCCATGTGCCTGAAGGCTAACCATACATTTGCTAAGAAAGCATATGCTTCCCTTACTATGCCATTTATATGCATTTCTGGAGATAAATCAGCCAGTATGTCTATTCCTAGATCACTCTCATTCTCTGACTCTTGATATTCTACTCCTACTATTGAGTAGTCAAGGTTGGGCCTTCTTGCACTTGTACCCATTCTCAATACCTTATATTCTGAAGAACTGAATTTCATTAGCCACTATTCTGACCACTCATGCAGACTATTTAGATCTCCCTAAACTTCTCTACCATATTTCTCGTTTCTTACTTTTTTCACAATCTTTACATCATCTGCAAACATATTCATGAATGAATTTACAGATTCTGGTAGGTCATTTACAATACAAGGAACAAAAATGGCCATAAAACTGAATTCTGAGGAACTCCACTACTAACTCTTCTCCATTTAGACACTGAGTGTCTTACTCTAACCCTCTGTTCCCTTCCTTCTAAGTAAGTTTTATCCATTCCAAGACATTTCCACCTATTCCTCCCATTCCTTGCAGCTTCTTAATAAATCTCCTATGTGGGATAGTGTCAAATGCTTTCTGGAAGTCTAGGAATATGCAATCTGGCCAGCCCTCTCTTTCCTGTAAATTCGGCTTACCTCATCATAGAATTCTAATAAGTTTGTTACTGTTGATCTACCTTCTCTGAAGCCATGTTGTCTTACAGACAAAAAGTTGAAGGATTCCAAGTGAAGAGAGATATGTTTCCTTAGTAGTTTCTCCATAACTTTGCAGACTATGCTGATCAAGGAAACAGGTCTATAGTTTAGAGCCGTATCCCTCCTTCCCTTTTTGAAGATAGGTACCACGTTCTTGTTTCCAGCATCTTGGAATCTCTCCTGACTCCAGCAACTTTTCAAATATGATACTTAGTGCTGAATTAGCACATTTCATATGTACATAAGGGGATATATCATCAGGACCTGTAGCTTTATAAATCTAACTCCATCAGCGCTTTGCATACCTCTGTGGCTGAAAAGGTGATGTTCTTTAATACTGGCCCATGAGCTTCTATCTCTGCAATCTGAGGGAATGGGGTATTTTCTACTGTAAATACTGACTGAAACTCCTTCAATTCTTCACAGATCTCTTCATTCGTCTCAGTGATGCTTAAATTCAATCTCTTTAGCTTTAAAACCTGTTCTTTTACTTTCAGTTTTCCTCTGATAAAGCTGTGGAAAAGTTTGGGATCTTCTTTAGCCTTCCTGGTGATATCCCTTTCACAGTCTCTCTCTACCTCTCTTCTATTACTTACGTAATAATTTCTGACTCTTTTATAAGTCTGCCAGGCATTTATGTTTTTCTTCTCCTATGCATTTTCCAGCATTTGTCTCTCCACTCCTTAGCTCTCTTACACTATTTATTGAACCATTTCTCTCTGGTATGAAGTTACTCCAATTTTGGTGACAGGTATGCAACGATCTACTATCTTTCCATATTCCTCACAAAAGATGTACATTTCTTGTACAGATTTGTTGGTAAGTAAGGTCCTCCAGTCAATAACTGCAAAAAGCTCATTCATTTTGATGTAATCTCCTTTCGGATAGTTCCTCTACGTGTCCTCAGTTCCTCTACTTTCAAGCAAAACGTCTTCGATGATATACTCCATCAACAACACACAGTGGTCACTCTTTCCAATTGGCGATATATACTCAATTTTTTCAATATCCAACACATTATCTGTGAACACTACATCAAGCAGAAATGGCTCATCCCCACCCCTGGCCATTGTTGGTTCCAGTACATGTTGGTGTAGGAAATTCCCTTGAACGCAATCTAGGAATCTGGCCCAGAATGAGTCCTCACCACTGTGTGGGTTAAGATTTATCCACTCTATCTCTCTATGATTAAAATCTCCCATAATCAAAATCCTACATTTTCTCTCCCATGCAATGTTAACAACTGAGTTTATGACTACAATAGTACCTGTATGACATTCCTCATAAACTTGTAGCTTATGTTGGTTCCTTGGTGGGTTATATACAACAGTTATTATAATGGTCTCTGACCAGTATTTTTGCAAGCAACAAGAAATGCCTTGAATGCACTCTCTATAGTAAACTTTATTTTTCAACCTGAAACCTTTCACTTATGAGCATCGTTATCCCTCCACCAGTCCTCTCAGATTTTTCAATCCTTAATATTCTGAAGCCTTTAGGAAAAACTGACACTGTTGTGAATCCTATCTTTTAATTCTACAGCCTTAACAGCTATTCCATCAGCATTTGTGTACTGCAATCTTAATGAGGCCCCATCCCCTGATCTTTTTTCATTATCTTGTTTATCTCCCCTTTGTCTGGAAGAACTCTGAAACAAAAATTTTTCTTCTCTTCTTCAGTTCTTCCCTTATTTATCCTTTTGGCCTCTTGCAACAAGTTTTTGATTCTTTCCATCTTTTCCTATGTTCTGTATAGTCTAATGAACACTGTTTTGAATTCTTGAAGGTCTTTCAGGTCTTTGCGTTCCCTCCCTAGAATATTTAGCTAGTTGGTGAATGTTTACAATATCCTCAGGACCACATATTAATCCAAGCTTCTTATCAGGTCTAAAAACCTAGCTTTACTTTCTTCAAGTCTCCCCTGCCATGTTGACTCCTGAAATTCACTTATGCCTGAGATTACCAATGTCTTCTCTTTATCAAGTGCCTGTTTAATCAGTGGATTAGCCCTTTCCATCACAACATCTTTCATTTTTTCTATTATTGTTTCTATATAGTGAACCGTTTGTATGCTTTCCAGTGCCACCACCCTCACAGCCTCTTTTACTACCACATTCTCGTCTCTCTCAGAAGAGAGCAATGAACTAACATTTAATTCATTCAGAATGTCATTCAGCTGTTTGTTGTTATTTTCTTGTTTAGAAATTCTGGTTCCTAGTTCACTATTTTCCCCTTCCAGCTGCTTAATTCATTTTTCTAGTTCTTTTCTCTCTTCCCCTTGTGCTTTATATGCTTCCTCCAAAAATATTATTTTTTCTCTGAGTGTTTCATTCTCTTTAATTTATGTATTCATATTCCGAATTTTATCATCCAGGTTTATTACAAGTATCTTCAATTTTTTGACTTTTTGCTTCAATCTTCTAACAGCCACTCCTCTTCCTCCTACATCCCCCAGAGATCCTCTATCACCCCACCCCTGACCACTGGATGGGGGGGTTAAGGAGAGAGATGGCCTCATTTTGATGTTTTCCCTTTCACAGAATATGAGAGAAAAAAAGAGAGAGAAAAGTTTCTATTTAAGCTGCACACAGAATTTCTATATCTTCATATGAGTACTGTTTATACTCAGTTCATCTCTTTTTCTGGTAACACATATCCTAACTTGAAATTTGACTTTGGTAAATTGAGATGAAAATAAAATGCAAAATAAAAGCCCACTTGAATGAAACTTCGAATTTGTATCTGAGGAGACACCCATCTGTTTCTGTTATATTTTCTACTTACCAGCTAAACCAGTCATTCCAGAAAAAAAAAATACTAATCACTTATTAACCAAAGTATGTTATCACAGGATCACAATTTAAATCTAACTCAATTTATATAAAAAAAATAATAAGAGAACAAAGCAAAAAGAAAGAACAAGACAACTGTGCTACTTGGCAACCTAACTCATTACTGTTGACAGGTGTATTTTTCATATTTATTTAATTATTCAGGTATTTCGTATAAGAAACTAACTATCAAATTAATCTACATGGGATGGATACTGATTTATCAGTACAGTCACCTTGCAATTTACGAAAGTTTAAACTACTCGAATTTAGATTGGTGCGTCTACAAAATAATAGCAAAAATATTCGAAATACGTGTTTAACGTGAGCAAGAGAAAATGAGGTGCTGAATGGAAGAAATATGTACCTAATGACCAATAACCAGAGCTTGTGCCTTTGTTTGCAGTGTGGTCGGACAGTACCCTCTACAAAATGGGATTTCCACCCTTATTGAAGTGATTTTTCACAAAAATCATAGTTGTACTAGTACAACAATGATTTATGACTCACTCTCTCTCTTTTAATATATATATATATGTGTGTGTGATTACCAAATTGTGATCACCTAATTGTGTTTATGGGAAAGAGCCCAAAGCTCGTATCTCCCCGTCTCCTGATCGGTTCCATTTTGTACTTAGTGATATTTATCATACCTGTCCTTAAAACTATGGATTGAGGTAGCATTAACTACGTCCTCGCTTAGCCAATTCCAATTATCAACTACTCTTACACTGAAAAACTATTTTCTTACATCCTGTAAGGAAGTTTTCTTACGAAGCTTCAAACTATCACCTCTAGTTCTAGAGCCAGCCATATCAAAATATCCATCCCTATTCACTCTATCATAACCATGAAGGAATTTAAAGACTGTCACCATATCCCCCCTCAATCTTCTAGCTCCGAGTGATGGTAAGTCTAATTCCCTCAGCCTCTCATCATAACTGAGATTACGTATTTCTGGCACCAGTTTCGTGGCATGTCTTTGAACTTTTTCAAGCTTAGCTATGTGCTTTTTCAAGTGCGGATTCCAAAAGGGGGCTGCATATTCGAGTTTTGGCCTCACATAGGTTACATAAATATTTCTGAACATTTCCTTGTCCATGTGCCTGAAGGCTACCCTTACATTTGATAAGAAGGCATATGCTGCCCTTACTATGCCATTTATATGTATTTCTGGAGACAAATCTGCCAGTATGTTTACTCCTACATCTCTCTCATTTTCTGTCTCTTGAAGTTGCACTCCAGCCACCGAGTAGTCAAGCTTGGGCCTTCTTGCACTTGTACCCATTCTCATTACCTTACATTTTGAAGTATTGAATTTCATTAGCCACTTTTCTGACCACTCATGCAGACTATTTAGATCTTCCTGAAGTTCTCTACCATTGTTCTTGTTTCTTACTTTCTTCACAATCTTTGCATCATCTGCAAACATATTCATGAATGAATTTACAGACTCTGGATAGGTCATTTACATATACAAGGAACAAAAGTGGCCCTAAAACTGAACCCTGTGGAACTCCACTACTAACTCTTCTCCATTCAGACAATGAGTGTCTTACTCTAACCCTCTGTTCCCTTCCTTCTAAGTAAGCTTTTATCCATTCCAAGACATTTCCACCTATTCTAGCCATTGATTGCAGCTTTCTAATAAGTCTCCCATGTGGAACAGTGTCAAACGCTTTCTGGAAGTCTAGGAATATGCAATCTGCCCAGCCCTCTCTTTCCTGTAAGATTCGGCTTACCTCATCATAAAACTCTAATAAATTTGTTACTGTTGATCTACCTTCTCTGAAGCCATGTTGCCTCACTGACAAAAAGTTGAAGGATTCCAAGTGAAGAGAGATATGTTTCCTTAGTAGTTTCTCCATAACTTTGCAAACTATGCTGGTCAAGGAAACTGGTCTATAGTTCAGAGCCGTATCCCTCCTTCCCTTTTTGAAGATAGGTGTGTGTGTGTGTGTGTAGATAGATAGATAGATAAACAGGTAATTAAATATATAAACATACAAACAAACAAACAATAAATACATTAAATAAATAAACAGAGAGAGAGAGAGAGAGAGAGAGAGAGAGAGAGAGAGAGAGAGAGGAGAGAGAGAGAGAGAGAGAGAGAGAGAGAGAGAGAGAGAGAGAGAGAGAGAGAGAGAGAGAGAGAGAGAGAGAGAGAGAGAGAGAGAGTGTGTGTGTGTGTGTGTGTGTGTGTGTGTGTGTGTGTGTGTCAAGGACTTATGCGAAAACATCACTCCAATAAGGGTGAAAATTCCATATTGTAGAGGGTACCGACTGACCACACTGAAAACAAAGGCACAAGATCTGGTTAGATTATTCTCTGAATAATCTAGTCAGAAATTCGTTATGGCTTAGCTCTGTGATCACCGCCACCACACACCTGTTGTCCACCGTAAATAGAGTGAGTTAATTTATAAATTTTTTTTATCTGTACATCTTCAATACTGTACTTATTCATTACATACATATTTCAGCTTGGTTATTCACTTGAAAAATGTGTATTACATAGCTTTCTTCTTTGGCACAGTGTGTTTATACATGCTTGTGGAAAATATTTATGTATATTAACATTATTCCTTATGGAAATAGACTATTTGAATTACACAAAATTTAAATTAAAAGAGCTTTTGAGAACCTATCCTGGCATTAATTCGAGAGGTGACTGTATATGGAACCACAGGATCAGGTAATAGCGGCTGTAAAAAGCTCTCCCCAATTTACACAAAAAAAGGCAGACAGCTTACTTCTTTTTCCCCTCTCAAAAGTATCCTCAATTTTTTTCCTTTAATATTTTGGACAGTCTCGCTTACTATAAATATATAATTTTTTTACTCACAATACTCTGCAGAATCTCTTATTTAGGGAAATTTGAGAGAGATCTAGGAGTAAACATACTGGCAGATTTGTCTCCAGTAATGCATATAAATGGCATAATAAGGGAAGCATATTCTTTCTTAGCAAATAAAAGGGTAGCCTTCAGGCACATGGACAAGGAAATGTTCAGAAATATTTATGTAACCTATGTTAGGACAAATCTTGAATATGCAGCCCCCTTTTGGAATCCACACTTGAAAAAACACATAATTAAGCTGTAAAAAGTTCAAAGACATGCCATGAAACTGCTGCCAGAAATATGCAATCTGTTATGAGGAGAGGCTGAGAGAATTACCCTTACCACCACTCGAAGCTAGAAGAATGAGGGGGATATGGTGACGGTTTTTAAATTCCTTCACGGTTATGACAGAGTGGATGGGGATTAATATTTTGATATGGCTGGCACTAGAGCTAGAGGTCATAGTTTGAAGCTTCGTAAGAAAACTTCTTTGCAGGATGTAAGGAAGTACTTTTTTAGTGTACGAGCAGTTGATGATTGGAATTCACTAAGCGAGGAGGAAATTAATGCTAAATCAATCCATAGTTTTAAGGAAAAGCATGATAAGTATTACTAAGTACAAAAATGGAACCAACCAGGAGACGGGAAGATACGAGTATGGGGCTAGTTCCCGTAAGCACAATTAGGTAATTACACAAAAAAGAGAGAGAGAGAGAGAGAGAGGAGAGAGAGAGAGAGAGAGAGAGGAGAGAGAGAGAGAGAGAGAAGAGAGAGAGAGAGAGAGAGAGAGAGAGAGAGAGAGAGAGAGAGAGAGAGAGAGAGAGAGAGAGAGAGAGAGAGAGAGAGAGAGAGAGAGAGAGAGAGAGAGAGACTACATGAGCGGCATTGGGATAACCATATACTGAGAAATAGCTCTCTAAGTTTGAATTATAATGCCAGCTCAACATATTGAAATGAATAACTAACAAGAAAATACAAAGTATCATTTGCATCTTAAAGAATATCAAAATAAACAGAAACTCTGGCATCAAACGATGTGATGCAGTAGAGGCAGGGATGTGCATGCAAGCATAAAGGCTTTGTCAAGACCTAACAAACTATAAATACTCGATAGTTGAGCAAACACATAAATATTAATATAACAACTCCTCTTTCTTCAAAAATTTGAGGCATATAAATATGGATATACAGACAAATAGGTTTGTCAAGAGTGAAGCTTGGGAGTATTAACTTACTGTATCCATCTTATTCTCCATAATTAATACATTATTCACGGCTTGAAGATATCTCTTGAAGAAGGATACATTACATGAAACAGTGTCCCAACTAGCAGGAGATATTAGACCACCAAAGGGCATATCGATAGAACATCTTGCTTCAACTAGTTCTGGGAGTTATTTAAAAACAGACTTGTGCCATTCACGAAAATACTCTAGACAGAATGCAATAATAAATGAAAAATTCTATCTCCT
Source organism: Halocaridina rubra (assembly GCA_037179515.1). NCBI lineage: Eukaryota > Metazoa > Arthropoda > Malacostraca > Decapoda > Atyidae > Halocaridina > Halocaridina rubra. The sequence continues at coordinate 161,513 of JAXCGZ010003818.1, forward strand.
CAGCTGGTTTGCATGAAAGCCATTTGCCACTCTTACCCAAACCTCGCCCTATGAATGCACTATACAACTACTGACCTCATATATATATATATATATATATATATATATATATATATATATATATATATATATATATATATATATATATATATATATATATATATATATATATATATATATATATATTATATATATATATATATATATATATATATATATATATATATATATATATATATATATATATATATATATATATATATATATATATATATATATATATATATATATATATATATATATATATATATATATATATATATATATATATATATATATATATATATATATATATATATATATATATATATATATATATATATATATATATATATATATATATATATATATATATATATATATATATATATATATATATATATATATATATACACGATTGTGGCTTACACAGCATATCAACTGTCAAGAAGAATTAAGCAACATATAGCTTCATATTATCCATTTCCCATTGAGGTCTTGCTTTCATATGTCTTACAGACAAAAAATGGACCCAGACTCTTTGGGTGTGAGACAGGAGGTGATTCAATGAGGTACAAAGAGTTATCTCTGCAATTCACTTCTGTTCTTTCTCTCGAAAGTACATGTGACAGAGTACACACATAGAGTACACAAAGTGTCACTCACAGTGACTAAAAAGAATAAAATACCCTCAATTTCTTTTATTATTATTCCTTAAATGGAATGTCTCCCTTTTCATTTATCCTAAAAATACTTTTAGATAAAACTAATTGACTTTCATGTAGCACCCTCCATATGGTGCTGCAGGTCTTCACAAAAGAGAATTTGTGAAAAATTTTGCACATGGTTTCAAACCAAATGCCATTTAAATCAGTACTGTTGTCCTATCACGTTTAGGAGCAATAATGGGACTAGACTCAAGGCTGAATGTTTAACACTGTACAGTAAGTTACTTTGAGCCAACCTTGAAAATAAGTAATGATGGAAAGGTTCTATTTAATTATTGTCAGGTAAGGGAAATATAACTACAGAAGAAACAAACATATTTGCTACCCTGTCCTCATATATATATATATATATATATATATATATATATATATATATATATATATATATATATATATATATATATATATATATATATATATATATATATATATATATATATATATATATATATATATATATATATATATATATATATATATATATATATATATATATATATATATTATATATATATATATATATATATATATATATATTATATATATATATATATATATATATATATATATATATATATATATATATATATATATATATATATATATATATATATATATATATATATATATATATAGAACCTGACTAGTCTAATTGCACACAATTCTGTAATTAAATAAAAGTTTTCTGAGTGGTAAGTGGATTTTATCAAAGCCTTCCATAATTCTTTCTCTACTTATCATTACTATGCATTTTCTTTTCTTTCTCCTGGATGTGGGGGGTGTAAGAACACCACCTCCATGTTCTCCTGCACGTTGTAAAAGTTGACTAAATAGGACTGAATGAGAGGACTAAAAATCCCGTCTTTGCATTTTCTTCCAATGAAGAGTTTCTGGAAGGAAGATTTAAAGCAGAACCCTAGAATGGATGTGTTTCCACGGGACAACCCTCCTTACTAAGGGGATAGCAGCACTTGTATATAAAGAGAAAAGTTCCCTAATAAACTCACTAAGCAATACCTAAGCTTATATAAATGATATACCTGGAAGAGCTTAAGCAGCTTCAACTTTTTTATAAGTATGTATGAGTGAGCTACTGATTTATGCTGTAATACTAATAAATCAATACCTTATTATATTCCAATTCATAGATTTCAAGGTACATTCAACATGTATTTTAAATATTTATTATATGTTCTATTGTATATAGTCTATATACAGTATGCACTTATGAGTAATGTAGAAAATCTTTTACAGTATAAAACAACCAGGTTCAAGTCGATGTTACGAAATTGTAACTGTAACACAAAAAATAAATGAACAAACATGCAAATAATGAAAATAGGCATTATCATGGCCAAGGCTGAAAGCAATCCAGTATATGGATAAAAGATAAAATAAAATTGAATCAATAAATATATGGCACAAACAAAATAAATCTTACTGCACCAAGGTTGGACTATCATAAAGACGGCCCCTAAGGGATGAAAAACACCAGAAGTTATGAATCCAGTACTACCTAAGTAGGTGGAGGAGCAGATCAACTTATTCTGAGGAATTTAGACTAAAAACTACATTAGGCAAGGACAGGTTTGGAAATTATTTAGAACATAAGTTTTTATATATAATTTTCATATCTACAACTTAAGAATCATTCACATACTTTCATGAAGAGCTATGTATTGGAGGCATTTACACATCTAAAATTTTAAAATAACTGTAATTATGTTTAACAATGATCAGCCTGTACGGTCTTTTCTATTCAGTCAACAAAGTCAGGAGCAAACATTCTGCTGCCTCTATTTAATATAAAAAAATAACTCACTTCTCTCACAACACATTTTCAATTCATCACACACATAGCTGCTTGAAAACTAGCTTGTGTGATATTGGTTTTTAAAATAGTTTACCTTAATCAGAGCTAAACATACGAATAATATAGAAAAACCCAGAGCCAAGTGTAGTGATGTGAAGAATGGAGTATTTTGAGAAATTGCTAAATATGGAGGAAGAATGAGTGGCAAATATGATGTGTCTTAGAAAACGATTAATGTATAACCAGAGAGAGAAAAAATATAGAAAACAAAGGGAAAAGTTAATCACAGGTCCAAAGAAGAAAAAAAGGTGGAATGTCATTTGATATTATATGCATGTATTTAAATATTCCAGAGAACAAGTGAAGACGTAATGGAAAATCAGTATGGAAGCTGTTTGATATTATTTTTTCAATAGGGAGAAATAAGTTGTTTGGCAAGGGGCAGTATTATTTCACTGTATAAATATAAAGAAGACAAGATGAACTGTCCATGTATAAGGAGATTAGCCTACCTAGTATCTCATGAAAGATTTAAGACTGAGTCTTAGTTAGAAGAATACCTGCTAGAAAAAAATATTTTTGATATAAGTGTGGGTTCAGACATGGCTGAGCTCTGGCAGACCATGTGTATTCCCAGAATGAGGTGAAAGACATTAACGTGCCTTTTGATACTGCCTTACTGGATCAAGATACAGCATTTGGCAGATAAGACAGGGAGACATAGTGGCATGTATTAGATATAAAGAAGGTGACAGATAATCCTCTGAAGTGAATAAGATGCATTTATAGAAGTGCACAACATCATGGTGTGTAAGATTAGGCTGAGAATGAATTGGTTTAGGTGATATTCATTTAAAATCAAAATTTTAGCAGTCTAATCTGTATACAGATGGATTATGAGACAAAAG
>JAXCGZ010003818.1:167500-194597 GCA_037179515.1 Halocaridina rubra
CACGGGAAGAGGTACCTTACAAGCTTTATGAAGATATAATTCCATAGAATGAGCAGTGAAAGAGGTAGAGAAATATGCGGGAACTGGAAAAATTTAATGGAAAGATGGTAGCTTCAACTGAGCTGCTATGAACACCTACAATGGCTGGACAAAGGAAAAATCATAATGGGGACTTATAATCCAGGTTTACCATATGTTTGAGTTTGTTGAGCTGAGCAGAAGATAAAGTGATGGGATATCCGATAACTTCTTTAGGAGAAGCCTTGATATTCAGGAGGATAAGATGAAATGAATAGACACAAAGTGAAATACAAGCTGCCTTCACAAGCATCTGTGAGAAAAATCTCTAAAGAAGGGAATAGGCTTAAGTGCATAGACTTCAGACCAGATTTTAGAATACAGCATTGGCACTGGCTTGATCTTGTTCACTTAATAGAGCATGCACAAACATGACTATGAGAGAATGATTACAAAATGATGGATAAAGAGCTGTTTCCATTACTTTTTTCTGCCCACTCTGCTGACTATTGGGAAAAAGCAAACTCTATTAAAAAGTCATCAAAACAGGAACACTGAAAATTTTCATATATCCTTAAGAGTCAATATAAATACCCAGCATTGAAAAATTTCTTAAATGTAAACATCACCTATCATAACCTATCCTGCAGTCAAGCAGCAAGAATATTTCTGGATATATAGCTATACAAGTAAACAATAAAATATACATACTGACCATATCACAGTAACTGTCATATAGAATGGTGAAAACTTGTTCAACAGCTTCCATTTTTGCATTCATTTACTTTCACTCATACACTGCAATGTTACTCTCAATTATTACTATATCAATTCATTATTTTATGCATAACAGAAAAGAGGTTTTAGATGAGGAGTACATGAACGCAAATTTATTTTCAATGCTCATGTTAAATGAAATTAATTATCAATAAAAATTCTGGACACTAAAGGTATTTCATTACACATGAAGATATTTTAACTGAAGAACGTAAAATACTAAATTTTATAATATAGGGTCAAACTAGGATATTATCAAAAACAAAAATATGTGGTATTGCTGTAAGAGATGCGTCACATTCCAAAAAGGCATAAAACAATAATTCTTAGCAACAAAAAATAACTTATACAGAAATTGACTACTGCACATGATAAAAATCACACACACATCACAATTTTAAAATTAAAATTCACAATTCCATATATATAAAAAATTTAAATATGCTTCATTATAGGCTTAACACTTATAAAACTATATTATAACCTAAGAAGTATTTTACTCTATCAAAAAAGGCCATATATACCAAAAATTATGATAACAAATAATTACCATTCTTATATATAAAAGTTTCCCTACTTACGAACAACCGAGTTACGAACATGTATTAATGTATATATAACCGTACTGTACTGTGCTACTGGGGTCCTCGGATTACGATGTCCTCGACTAATGATGTTTTGTTGTTACAAAGCTGCACAAATAAATTATTAATGAATAATTTTTTTACCTACATGGTTGGCATCATCAATACGAACTTTGCGAACTGAACAGTTTGTTGAGCGTGGCGAACGAATACATTGCCACGCAGCATTGTTGTGTATGAATATATCAAGTTATTGGTTTTATTTATTTATATGTTTATGTATTTGGTTATGTGAAGGACCTAGTTTAAATTATCAAATATTCTGTACACAGTCATAAATACAATCTTAATGCAGAACAGTTTCTCGAGAGTGGTGAAAGAATATGTCATCACATGGCATTAGACTGAGAAAAAGAAGCAGCACCCAGTTCCCGCTCGTACACCATATTGTTCTTGTGCTCATTCGGTCTATTGGTTTGTTCCACTCGTGTCTGTGATACTTATTGACCTATACAGTACTCTGCTTCCCAAGCATACAGGAGATTCTTCTGATGGCACTGCTTTGAAAAAAAGGAAAGCCATCACCATTAAAGTTGAAGTAGAAATAGTAAAAAGCTTGGAAAAAGGAGAAACTGCTACCAACTTTGGCTGCTCAGTCGTGGTGATGATGATTAAGAATAAAGATCGCACTCTTGAACATGAGAAAGGTTCTGCTCCTATGAAATTCACTGTGATTACTAAGCAGTGTAGTAGGCTAATGACTGATATGGAGAGGTTGATAGTGCTTTGGCTGGATGACCAGTATCAACAGCATATCCCAATGAGCCTCTTATTGATTCGGGAGGAAGCTAAAAGATTGCTTAATGCTGTGAAAGTGATGAGTTTGTAGCATGTAGGGATTGGTTTATGTGGTTTATGGCTCATGCTAATTTTCATAACCTTAAGGTACAAGGTGAAGCTACTAATGGCGATGAGAAAGCAGCAAGTGATTTTCTTAGTGCATTGGCTGAGATAACCAGGGAAGTGGGTTACCGTGCTGAACAAGTGTTTGATGTGGATGAGTCCGGCTTGTACTGGAAGTGTATGCCTACTCGTACATCATCGCCAAGGAGGAGAAGACAGCACCAGGCCATAAAGTCAGTAAGGAGAGACTGACTTTGCTTTTAGGCTAATGCTACTGGAGACTTCAAGCTAAAGCCCTTGTTGGTTTACTCGGCAGAAAATCCAAGGGCACTAAAGGGAATTTGGAAGGGTCAAGTGCTTGACATCTGTAAGTTCAACAAGAAAGCTCGGATAACCCTTGAGATATTCGAGGACTGGTTCAGCAATAATTTTGTGCAAGTAGTGGAGACGTATTGCGCTGCTACGGTTCTGTCCTGTAAGCTGTTGCTAATGTTGGACAATGCACCTGTTCACCCTGCCCATTTGGATGACTTTCATCCTAATGTAAAGGAGGCTTAACTTCCACCTAATACCACTATCCTGTTACAACCAATGGATCTGGGTGTCATTGCCTCTTTCAAGGCTTACTACCTCCAAAGGACAATCACTATGGCTCTCAGGACAACTGAAAAGAACTAAAACTTGACTTTCCAGGAGTTTTGGAAGTCTTACAATATTCTTCAAGCTGTCAAGAATATTTCTGATTCTTGGGAGGAAGTTAAGTAGACGAACTTGTATGGGGGATGGGAAAAACTGTGTCCCCATTTTGTGAATGACTTTCATGGCTTTGAGAAGACAGCTGAGGCTGTCACCAAGAATACCGTTGCCCTGAGTAAGGAGCTTGACCTGGAGGTGGGGGCTGATGTAACAAGAGCTGCTCGAATCTCATGGAGAGGAGTTTTCTGCTGAGGGCCTCATTCAACTAAAGAAGCAGTTGATAAAAGAGGAGGAAGAAATGCCAACTGCAGAACCCAAGAGATTCACAAGCAAGGGCATGGAAGAAGGTTTTGCCCTGACAAACGAAGGTTGGCAAAGTTTGAGGCTGAGAACTCCAACACTGCCAGGTACACTAAGGTTGCCAGAGGGGTCAAGGATTGTGTTCAGTGTTACAGGGATATTTGGAAGGAGAAGAAGATAGCCTCCTTCCAGACTCGCCTAAACCCTTTTTTCAAGAAGGTAGAGCCCCCAACAACATATCCTGTACCCTCTACCTCAGCTGTCTCTCCAGACTCACCTGCCCCTGTATCTACAGCATCTGCTGAAGGTTCTCCTGCCTCTCCAGACTCTTCTGCCACAGTCTCTTAAGCACCTGCCTCACCAGCTTCCTCGTCCCAATAAGCCTGTCTCTCCCTCTCTTGCAACGCCCCTCCCATTGTGCAAGCCAACCACACGAGTATAGGTAAGCAATACTGCAATGTATACTGTATCTAAGGAATTGCTCTCTTTATTAGTTAATTATGTATTCATGTCATAGAAAGGTTGTCTTTATGCTTTAGATTACGAACTATACTAATACGTTAGGAAAGGTGGCTAACGTAGGTGATTATTCAGGTGTTCCAACTTACGCAGAAAATCAGGCTACGTTACATAAAGTCTTACGCAGAAAATCGGGATACATTACATAAAGTCTTGAGGAACGGAACAGTACTGTACATTGAGGGACCCCTGTGTGTATATATATATATATATATATATATATATATATATATATATATATATATATATATATATATATATATATATATATATATATATATATATATATATATATATATATATATATATATATATATATATATATATATATATATATATATGAATGTGACACCAGGACAAGCAAATAAATTGCACTCATTAGGTCCGGGCACAAGGAAACATCAAGACAAAGAAAAAGTAATAGGTTAAGAAGAAGGCAGAATAAGGTAATGATACACAATAGGAATATGACAGGCTGAAAGAATTAAGGAAGTACAGAGCACCTTGAGATATGGCAGGATTAGGCCCTGAGATGACGACAGATCATTCTTTTTGAAGGAAGATAGGTTATAAGAATTAGGAAAGAGAGGAAGAAGAGAGCTCAAGAGTCTTGAGGTGGATGGTAAGAAGCATTCTCTGCACCGACCAATCTGTGAGCTACAAATCTCCACACAATAGTTATGAGATCAGGCCACTTGGCGAGTGTTATGCGGCCTTGGCAGTGGAGGAGGGATGCAACTCGCCAACTCATCAGTGCAGTGATAAAAAAGAGAAAGGGATGATACCTTACAGCAAAGAGAAAGAGAATCCATATAAGAAGTAAATTTTATATATACATACACCCAGTTCTTGGAATAACGCAAAGATAGTTTCTCAGAAGTGACGTGTAATGTAAAAATTGTGTAATGTAACGAGTCATTTTCCATAAAAGACAATGATAATGGGCATTGATACGTTTCACTTGAACGACTGAATCATATGAGCCCACCATAACACCTCGTACCACACTCCAACACTCGCTTCCATCCCTACTGACGAAGTTATCGTACAGAAACGCTGATTATCTAAGTCAAATTTATGTAAAATGCAATACAACGAAAGGACATCAAGACATCGTCATTTATGACATTATTTTACTATTAATACTTACATAAAAGGGCAATTTTTTGCTGTTTATAGTTTAGATAGAGCTCTCTCCTTTTATAAATGGCACCAGCACACTGTAAAGTTGCCAGAATATTGTCCTATTCACCCCCCTCCCAATCCAGGGTGTCCCCTTAAGGGTACTCCCTGGGTTGGGAAGGGGGGAGGGGGTGAAGAGGACGATTTTCTGTTTTACTCATTTCTGGCAACTTTAATGAGTGCTGGTGCCAGTTGTAAAAGGAAAGGACTCTACTCAAACTATAAATACCAAAAAATTGCCCTTTTATGTAAATATTCGTAGTAAAATAATGTCATAAATGACAATGTATTGATATCATTTCGTTTCGTTGCATTGAACATCAATTTGACTTAGATAATCAGCGTTTCTGTACGATAACTTTGTCACTAGGGATGGAAGCGAGTGTTGGGGAGTGGTACGAGGTGTTGTGGTGATCTCATCTGATTCAGTCCTTCAAGTGAAACGTATCTATGCCCATTATCATTGTTTCTTATGGAACATGACTCGTTTCCATTACGCGATTTTTACATTACACATCACTTCTGAGAACCTATCTTCGCGTTATTCCAAGAACTGGGTATATATACACAGTGATCCCCCACAGGATCGCATTTCTCGGTTCACGTTTTCACTGTACCACGTTTTTTTTTGGCAATTATTATTTTTTGGGTATATGCAAAAATATTAAAATATTAAAAAAATAAAAATTCTCAGTATTTTCATTTTTTTATTGAAAAAAAACAAACATATTTCATTATCTAATTGATAAAATTTTTTTTATTTCCCAGCCTACGAATAATAAAACAGTAAATAATAGCAAAAAACATAAATTTAGATATACGTACGTACAGTATAACTCACAGTATTGCATCATGCGAAATAAGTGTCCGATAGCGTACAATGTATTGGGGTCGCAGCTACGTGAGCTAGCATATATATTTATATTTCCAGCAGTTTCATGATTTTATTGATAAAAAAACGTATTTCTTAGCCTAAGAATAATAAATTAGTAAAAAATAGTAAAAAACATAAATACTAACAGTATTGCAACATGTAAAATACGGTACCGCTATCAGCGTTTCGGACAAAGGCTCGTTCAGTCTAACTCACGTGTGCGCCGTTCATGTTGTGCTTATTAAACATTTTGCTTGTGTCCGATAGCGTACAATGTATTGGGGTCGCAGCTACGTGAGCTAGCATATATATTTAGATTTCCAGTAGTTTCACGATTTTATTGATAAAAAAACGTATTTCTTAGCCTAAGAATAATAAAACAGTAAAAAACATAAGTACTAACAGTATTGCTACATGTAAAATATGATACCGCTATCAGCGTTTCGGAAAAAGGCTTCCACCATCTTCCATTGTCTCGCCTCACTCGTGTGCGCCGTTCATGTTGTGCTTATTAATACGTTTTGCTTGTGATTTTTTTACTCGCATATTTTAACCTTTGCAATGCCTCCCAAGCATCCTTCATCTTCTAAAGCTTCTTGTAGTGAGCCTAAGCAGCAAAGGAAAATGTTAACCATAACAGATAAGGTAAGTTTACCTATCACGTACATATAAATTTAAGTTGCATGTTGTTATTTATAAAGTAAAGGGTGGTTTTTAAACAGTGCAGGGAGGGCTTACAGTATAGAGATAACGTAAAAATAATTGTAAAATACCTATGTACATGAGTATGTCATATAAATTTACGCTTGCATGCTGTTATTTATGAAGTAAAGGGTGGTTTGTTAAGAGTACAGGGAGGGTTTATACAGTTTATACGGTGTAAACGTAAAAATAAATTAAAATGTCTATGTACATATAGGCTGATCCTACTCCACGATTTTCCTGTTTTGCGCCGGGTCCCGGAAACGAACCCCCGCGATAATGGGGGGATCACTGTATACAGTATATAAATATATATATATATATATATATATATATATATATATATATATATATATATATATATATATATATATATATATACTGTATATATATACAGTGTTCCCTCCCTTATCGCGGTAGTTCGGTTCCGGGACCCGGCGCGAACCAGGAAAACTGCGAAGTAGGATAAGCCTTAAAAAAGATTTATTTTATTTTTTTTTTTTTAAATAAAGATGATTATGACACCAGGACAGGCCAAAAATTATAAAATAAAACGGCCTTTATCAAGCTGTAAAGAGAAACAGAGATGGAGAGTGTAATGACCAGTCGGATGTGAAGGGATTATGAAAGATGTGTAATGAATATCCAGCTCTCTGCTGGGTTTACTATACCTCTGCATTACCTTCATGATGTCTATTCTAAAAATTCTCCTTAGATCTTATTATTATTATTATTATTATTATTGGCAACAATAATTTTCCCTTGATGATGATTGGGGAGATTATTATTATTATTATTATCATTATTATTATTATTATTATCATCATCATTATTACTACGAATTCGTAATTAAACCATAATTCTTACTATAAATAATGTAGTTTTGGTTGAATGAACAAGAGTTACTTAAAGATTCTCTCTCTCTCTCTCTCCAACATTCTATTCTACCCAACCCCCCACACTCTCTTTGTCCCAGCCAACTAGGGAGGGGCACTTTACACAGTTATTAAAAGTAAATAAAGCAACAGGTGTACAAACAATGATGAGCCCTTAATAATAATAATAATGATGATGATGATAATAATCTCCACAATCATCATCAAAGGAAAATTATTGTTGCCAATGATAATAATAATAATAATAATAATAATACCTAAGCAGAATTATTGGAAAAGACATCATGAAAGTAATGCAAAGGTATATTAAAACCCAGCAGAGAGCTGGATATTCATTACACATCTTATATAATCCCTTCATATCTGACAGATCATTACACTCTCCATCTCTGTTTCTCTTTACAGTCTGATAAAGTCTGTTTTATTTTATAATTTTTTGGCCCATCCTGGTGTCACAATAATCTTAAAAAAAAAAAACCGCGATACAGTGAGAACGCGAACCAAGAAACGCGAATAACCGGGGGAACACTGTATATATATGTATATATATATATATATATATATATATATATATATATATATATATATATATATATATATATATATATATATATATATATATATATATATATATATATATATATATATATATATATATATATACCTTGTTCCTTTTATGAGCGATTTTTTTATACACGATATTGCAATAACGCTACCAAAAAATAATAGCAAATAAATTCTAATTTTGCGAATAACACCCGGAAAAAAAAAAATGTACACTTCTTCCACGAGTACAAAGAGGATTACGATAAGAAAAGATCATCATCATCATCATTTTATATATATATATATATATATATATATATATATATATATATATATATATATATATATATATATATATATATATATATATATATATATATATATATATATATTGGCATTTAATATCCTAATAGAATTCCTATTCAATGCATCAGCTACTCTACGGCATTACCAAGCCAATTTTCACCAATTTCCCTTCTGAACCTAAATTTATCAAGCTTAAATCCATTACCCATTACGAGTTCTGGTTTGATCATGAATTTTTAAAACTTTACTAATATCACCCTTGTTAATCCCTTTAAACCATTTATACACCTCACTCATATACCCCCTAACTCTGCGCCTCACTAGAGAATGTAGATTAAGTTTTATTAATCTGTCATATGGTAGATTTAGGCATTCCAAAATTAATTTTTCTTCGTTCTTTAGTCTTGCTTTGGTTATTTATAATTTTTATTTTATCTTTGTTTACATTTGCAGATAGAGGTTCGTTCTCCTGCATACTCCTCTTCTACCGCATAAGTTACTTGCTCACGGCCACCATGCATGTCCCAGTGTACTGTATGACTGTTGCCCACTGCATAATAAAGTACAGTACAGTAATGTACGTTAATTTCTAGCTGTAAAGTGAATATGAATATCTTTTGAATACTCTTAAAAATAGATACAGGGCTTTCTGTTTTGCTATGTAGTAATAAAATATGTTTTTTACCTATCTTATATCTTTGGCATGGTGTGTCTATATAAGGTTTGGAACGTATCTATGCCCTTTATAATTGTTTCCTATGGAAAATGACTCGTTTTTTCATGCGATTTTCCAATTACCCGACACTTCTGAGAACCTATCTAGGCGTTATTCTGAGAACTAGGTGTATATATATATATATATATATATATATATATATATATATATATATATATATATATATATATATATATATATATATATATATATATATATATATATTTTTTTTTTTTTGGGGGGGGGGGGTTTCACGTCACGAACTCCCTTTTCAACTAAGGGCTAGGACGGTTGCCTTCTTGCGAAGGACTTGTGTTGGCAGATGTAAACGTTACCCTCAGTGTATGCCCTTACTAACCACAGTCCGTGATGAGGCGCGAACCCTCGACCTGCCGTCTCAGAGTCGCGAATGATACCATTTTGCCACGGAGACTACAAAATTTTCTTTTTTTTTTCTGGTTTTACGTCACGGACTCCCTTTTCAACCAAGGGCTAGAACGGTTGCCTTCTTGCGAAGGATTTGTTTTGGCAGATGTAATCATTACCCTGAGTGCATGCCCTTGCTAACCTCAGACTGTGACGGAGCGCGAACCCTCGACCTGATGCCTCAGAGTCGCTTACGCCATATATATATATATATATATATATATATATATATATATATATATATATATATATATATATATATATATATATATATATATATATATATATATATATATATATATATATATATATATATATATATATATATATATATATATATATATATATATATATATATATATATGAATAATTTTTTACCCCGACCGGGACTTGAACCTAGGACTTATAATTACTAAGTCAAGGCGCTACCAACTACACACCACAGAAGGTTAAAAAGAATCCAACCTTATAGCTTATATCTGCTATACTTAGGAATGAATGCATTCTATCTGAATGCCACTATGTAATGTGCTTATTTGATTATTGTATAGCCCGAATGAGATCGGGAATTGAATTAAATGTAAAAATGAAGCCACGAGTGAGGTTGGGGAATCTGTAATATGAACATAGTGGCATTCAGATAGAATGCGTTCATTCCTAAGTATAGCACATATAAGCTATAAGGTTGGATTCCTTTTAACCTTCTGTGGTGTGTAGTTGGTAGCACCTGGACTTAGTAATTATAAGTCCTAGGTTCAAGTCCCGGTCGGGGTAAAAAATGATTCATGTTTTCACATATGTAATGTGCTTATTTGATTATTGTATAGCCTGAATGAGAACGGGAATTGAATTAAATGCAAAAATGAAGCCACGAGTGAGGTTGGGGAATCTGTAATATGAACATAGTGGCATTCAGATAGAATGCGTTCACTCCTAAGTATAGCAGATGTAAGCTATAAGGTTGAATTCCTTTTAACCTTCTGTGGTGTGTAGTTGGTAGCGCCTTGACTTAGTAATTATAAGTCCTAGGTTCAAGTCCCGGTCGGGGTAAAAAATGATTCATGTTTTCACATATGTAATATGCTTATTTGATTAATATATATATATATATATATATATATATATATATATATATATATATATATATATATATATATATATATATATATATATATATATATATATATATATATATATATATATATATATATATATATATATATATATATATATATATATATATATATATATATATACAGTGTTCCTTCAATTATCGCGAAGGTTCGGTTCCGGGACCCGGCGCGAGACAGGAAAATTGTGGAGTAGGATCAGCCTATATGTACATAGATATTTTAATTTATTTTTACGTTTACACCGTATAAACTGTATAATCCCTCCCTGTACTGTTAACAAACCACCCTTTACTTCATAAATAACAGGATGCAAGTGTAAATTTATATGACATACTCATGTACATAGGTATTTTACAATTATTTATACGTTTACTGTATATACCCTCCCTGCACTGTTAAAAAACCACCCTTTACTTTATGAATAACAGCATGCAACGTAAATTTATATGTACGTCATAGGTAAACTTACCTTATCTGTTATGGTTAACATTTTCCCTTGCCGCTTAGGCCCACTACAAGAAGCCTTAGAAGATGAAGGATGCTTGGGAGGCATTGCAAAGGTTAAAATATGCGAGTAAAATAATCACAAGCAAAATGTATTAATAAGCACAAAGTGAATATTAAAATTTTCATTATTTTATTGATAAAACAAGTATTTCCTAGCCTAAGAATAATGAAACAGTAAAAAATAGTAAAAAACATAAATACAGTACTAACAGTATTGCACCATGTAAAATAAGATGCCGGTATCACGTTTCGGAAAATGCAAAGGCTCTCACCTACGTGACCTAGTGAACATTAAAATTTTCATTATTTTATTATAAAACAAGTGTTTCTTAGCCTAAGAATAATAAAACATTAAAAAACTATAAAAAACATAAATACTAACAGTATTGCACGATGTAAAATACGATACTGCTATCAGCATTTCGGAAAACGAAAAGGCTCTCACCTACGTGAGATAGTTCATGGAATGCTATTGGCTGAAAGGTCAGTACACAACGAATCACAGAATTGTTTTTCTGTATGTTCTGTATCATGGAGTCTGATTGGCTGTTTCATTGCAGTTTGCTTTTCCCTCCATTTTCCACTGTCCCGCCTCACTCGTTCAGTCTAACTCACGTGTGCGCCGTTTACGCAGTGCTTATTAATACATTTTGCTTGTGATTGTGTTTTCACGCGTAATTTAACCTTTGCAATGCCTCCCAAACGTCATTCACCTTCTAAGGCTTCTGGTAGTCAGCCTAAGCGGCAAAGGTAAATGTTAACCATAGTAGATAAAGTGAAACTCTTAGATATGTTGAAAGAATGAAAAAGGTTCACGGATGTCGGCCGCTATTTTGGCCTCAATGAATCTACTGTTCGCTACATCAAAAAGGACGAGGCAAAGATCAGGAAAACAGCGACCATTTCTTTTGATAAATCAGCGAAGAGGGTCGTAACATCCCGCAATAAGGCAGTAGTGCGGATGGAAGCTGCTTTGGCACTGTGGATTGCTGATAGCAGAAAGAAAAACATCAGCTTAGACACCAATATCATACAAACAAAGGCGAAGAAGCTGTACGACACATTTGCTACAAACGAACCCGTTGACGACAGTAGCGACCTTGGAGAGGAGGAGGGGAGAAGAAGATATCGACGACCCACAACCAGGACCCTCCAGCGATTCTCCACCGAGGATACAACCGTTCGTTGCTAGCAAGGGATGGTTCTTCAAATTTCAAAAAACGCTATGGCCTAAAAAGCGTTTCAGTGCATGGAGAAACTGCCTCTGCAGATACAGTTGCCGCAGAAAATTATGTCAAGAACGACTTCAAGAAAATTATCGCCGAAGGGGAATATGTTCCTGAGCAAGTCCTCAACATGGATGAGACTGGCTTATTTTGGAAGAGAATGCCATCTCGCACTTTTCTCTTCAAGGAAGAAGCTAAAGCCCCGGAATTTAAAGCGCACAAAGATCGCGTTATCCTCATCATGTGCGGGAATGCTGTGGGCTTCATGTTAAAGCCCGGGCTTATCTACAAGTCAAAGAACCTTAGGGCTTTGAAGAACAAGAACAAGAATCTGCTGCCAGTGTATTAGATGCATAACCATAAGGCCGACTGGTTTCACCAATGCTTTATCCCTCAGGTAAACTTTATCTTGCGGAAAAAGGCCTAGAATTTAAAGTCCTTCTTTTGATGGATAATGCTGATGGCCACGCAACTAATCTCGAATATGACGGTGTTCAAGTTGAGTTCCTGCCACCGAATACAACGTCACTGATTCAGCCTATGGATCAAGGCGTTATTTGTGAGTTCAAGGCCCTCCACACACGAAATGCCCTGGCAAATCTGGTTGAATCCATGGATTCGGACAAACACTTCTCAGTGAAGACATACTGGCATAATTACACGATTGCCACATGCCTTCAAAATATTCAGAATGCAATCAAAGAGATGAAGTCGGCCACAATCAATGCCAGCTGGAAGAAATTGTGGCCCGAAGTCATCCACGACTACAAGGGATTTGCTCCTGACGAAGTGCAGAAGGCGGCAGTTGCGAAAGCTGTGAAGTTGGCTGCATTGCTAGGAGGAGAAGGCTTTAAAGATATGACTCACGAAGATGCGAATGAACTGACTGATTGCCACTCACAGCCTTTGATTGATGAAGACTTGGAAGAAATGACGAAATCAGCGAGCGAAGAAGAGGAAGAAATTCAGGAAATGCACGAAGAAATTGAAGAACCTGGCCGTACACTCGAACGTCTGGCAACCATATATCAATATGTGAAAGCAGCCCAACAACTCTCGCAGGAATATGACGATAATATGGTTCGTTCGGTGACAGTCTGTAATTTTCTCGACAGTGCCATGATTCCTTACCATACCATCTTGCAACAAAACAAGAAACAGCGACAGCAACTCCCCATTACCATGTTCTTCTCCCCCAAAAAGCAGCCGTAAAGCTTTTATTGGCTGTGAAATAATTTTCTCCGGGGTCAAGAAAGATCATCATCACCTCATTCACGGTAAGTTTACCTATCATGTACATATAAATTTACGTTGCATGCTGTTATTTATAATAATTGTAAAATACCTATGTACATGAGTATGTCATGTAATTACCACTTCATTCACCGTAATTTTATCTATCACTTTCATGTAAATTTACGTTGCATGCTGTTATTTATAATGTAAAGGGTGTTTTTTTAACAGTGCTGGGAGGGTTTATACAGTACGTAAACGTAAAAATAATTGTAAAATACCTATGTACATGAGTATGTCATGTAATTACCACTTCATTCACCATAATTTTATCTATCACTTTCATATAAATTTACGTTGCATGCTATTATTTATAAAGTAAAAGGTGTTTTTTTAACAGTGCAGGGTTTATACAGTACGTAAACGTAAAAATAATTGTAAAATACCTATGTACATGAGTATGTCACGTCATCATCACCTCATTCACGGTAAGTTTTCCTATCACTTTCATATAAATTTACGTTGCATGCGTTATTTATAAATTAAAGGGTGTTTTTTTAACAGTGCAGGGAGGGTTTATACAGTACGTAAACGTAAAAATAATTGTAAAATACCTATGTATATGAGTATGTCACGTCATCATCACCTCATTCACGGTAAGTTTTCCTATCACTTTCATAAAAATTTACGTTGCTTGCTGTTATTTATAATGTAAAGGGTGTTTTTTTAACAGTGCAGGGAGGGTTTCTACAGTACGTAAACGTAAAACTAATTGCAAAATACCTATGTACATGAGTATGTCATGTAATTACCACTTCATTCACCGTAATTTTATCTATCACTTTCATATAAATTTACGTTGCATGCTGTTATTTATGAAGTAAAGGGTGGTTTGTTAACAGTACAGGGAGGGTTTATACAGTGTAAACGTAAAAATAAATTAAAATATCTATGTACAAATAGGCTGATCCTACTTCGCGATTTTCCTGTCTCGCGGCGGGTCCCGGAACCGAACCATCGCGATAATCGAAGGAACACTGTATATATATATATATATATATATATATATATATATATATATATATATATATATATATATATATATATATATATATATATATATATATATATATATATATATATATATATATATATATATATATATATATATATATATATATATATATATATATATATATACGGTATATATATATATATATATATATATATATATATATATATATATATATATATATATATATATATATATATATATATATATATATATATATATATATATATATATATATATATATATATATATATATATATATATATATATATATATATGAATGGTTATGGCAACCTAATATTGAATTAACATTTATGATCCTTAGTACTTTCAAGTGTAATAGTTTTCTGAAGATAAGTAATACACTTGAAAGTACTAAGGATCTCAAAAAGTAGCTTTGATAATAAAAGAAGAGATAAATTTGTGTGTGGTGGAATGGAAAGAAGTATCATCTGGAATAATAGTGGCTAAAATGAGGCTGAGATGCGAGGTTTGGGCATTTGTGAGTGCATATGGCCCTGGCAGTGAAAGAAGTGAGGAAGAAAGAGAATAATTTTGGATGATATTGAACGAGTGTGTGAAAGACTTGAGAATGAGTGTGAATGTGGTGATGATGGAGTGCCTGGTAAGAATGAGAGTGGAGAGAATATGATAGAAATGTGTAATGAGAAAGATATGTTGATTACTAATACTGTATTTAAAAAGAAGGATGTGCACAAGTATACATGGGTCAAAGTTGATAATGGAAGAGAAGTTGATAGAGCATTAATGGATTATGTTGTTGACAGGAGGGTGATTGGAAGAGTACTGGATGTGAATGTACTGAGAGGAGCTAGTGGTAGAATATCTGATCATTAAATAGTGGAAAATAGTGAGAGAGGGAGAAAAGTGGAGAAAGAAGAGAAGCATGCTAAAAGTGAATGAACCGCATAAGAAAGAGAAAGGGTGTGAGGATTCGGCTATTCTGAGGAATGTGTGGAATGTAGTGAAAGACAAAGTGAAGGAGGGAGTAGAAAAAGGAAGTTATGAAGTGTGCCAAGGCTGGATGTGGAAGGAGACTAACTGGTGGGAGTAAAAGGAAAAGCAGTGAATGGTGGAATGAGCAGGTGAGCGCAGTAGTGGCTGAAAAAAAGCAAGCATTTGAGGTACAGTTAGTTGTAGGTAGGTAATGTAGAGGTGCATAAAAGGTGTTGTGCAAAGAGGAGGTTAGCATAGTGCGTGGTGAGGGAGGCAAAGAGGGAAGCAGATGTAAGGTGGGGTAGATGCCTGTCTGAGAATTTTGAAAGGAATAAAAAGATATATTGGAAGGAAGTGGAAAAAGTGAGTCTAGTAAGGAGGAGAGAGTGAAATGAGCAGATGGGGAATTGCTGGTAGATGAAATAATGGTGGAAGAGAGATGGGGTGAATATTTCATGGACCTGCTAAATGAAGAGGATGACAGAGAGACAGAGATTGTGGCTGCAGGAAACGAATGGAGAATGCCAATGTTGGATGAGAATGATAGAGAAAAAATAAAAAAGGAGGTACATTTGGCACTGAGCACAATGAAAGCAGGTAAAGCACCAGGGAGAGATGGGTGTCATGTTGAGTGCTTGTTAAAAGGTGGTGAGGCATTAGCAGAATGGATGGTTAGGGTGTTGAATGTATGTCTCAGGAAAGGAAGGGTCCCAGTTGACTGGAGGAGTGCATGTGTAGTTTCACTTTACAAAGAAAAGGAGATAAGTATGAATACAGAAGTGTTAGAGGATTTAGTTTGTTGAGTGTAGTTGGTAAGGTATTTGGAAGTATTAATCGAGAGAATTAGGAATGGTACTGAGAAATTGATAGGGAAAGTTCAAGTGGGTTCAGGAGAGGAAGAGGATGTGTGGATTAGGTGTTTGTAGTAAAACAGGTGTGTGAGAAGTTCTTGGAGAAAGGTAGGTACACTTTTTGGACTTTCATGGACTTAGAGAAAGCATGTGACGGGGTAAATAGAGAGGGGTTTTGGAGTGCTTTGTGACTGTATGGAATAAGTGGAAGTTTGCTGAATGCAGTGAAGAGTTTTTACATGAACAGTAGAGCATTTATAAGAGTTGGGAATGGTAAGAGTGATTGGTTTGAGGTGAATGTAGGGTTACGTCTAGGTTGTGTAATGTTGCCATGATTGTTTAATAAGTATATGGATGGAGTGGTAAGGGGAGTAAATGAAAGAGTATTAGACAGAGGCTTGGAACTAGAAGGTGAGGTTGGAAGGTTGTTGAAAATGAATCAGTTGTTATTTGCAGATGATACTGTAATGATGGCTGATACTAAGAATGAATTGAATCATTTGGGGTCTGAGTTTGTTAAGGTGTGTAAAAGAAGGAAGTTGGGGGTGAATACAGGTAAAAGTAAAATCCTAAGATGCACAAGGAGTGTTAATGTTGGCAGATTTAATGTAAGAGTGAATGGGGAGTTGCTTGAAAAAGTTGATAGTCTTAAGTATTTGGGGGTCGCATGTATCAAGAAGAGAACGAGTGGATGTAGAGGTAAGTCAAAGTGTGAAGGAAGCAAGTAAATGCCTAAGTGGGTTGAAGAGTATAACAAGAAATAGATATTTGGGAATGAATGCAAAGAAAAGGATACATGGTGTGATTGTGCCGACAGGATTGTATGGAGCACAGACTTGGAATGCAAGAGATGATGACAGGAACACATTGAATGTAATGGAGATGAGGTGTTTAAGAAGTATGATTGGTATATCTAGAATACATAGAGTAAGAAATGAGGATGTCAGGCATAGAACGGGCCTTGAAGGGAAGCTGTTGGATAGGTTAAATCAGTGTGTGTTGAGTTGGTTTGGACACATAAATAGGATGAGTGATGAACGCATAGTGAAGAGAGTGTGGAGTGCAGAAGTGATTTGAGTTAGGTCAAGAGGGAGACCTAGAATGAGATGGATGGAAGGCGTGAAAAGGGCACACTTGGAATGACAGGGGAGCAAGGAAGAGTGCGTGCAAGAGATAAGAATGAGTGGTGGAAGATTGTGCATAGATGATGCTGGACAAAGGGATTTCTTGCACCAGCTAGCTCAGTGAACTATGATGGAAGGGTGAGAGGGGAGTTGCCATGTGATAAAGCGGTGGGGGTAAACCAGCTGCAGCTGCCGGGCCTCATTGCAGAATATTGTTGCCTGCCTACCTTGTGGGTGACCCAAGCAGGGTGGAAGGGAGGGAACAGGGCAACCCTTTATTGCCAAGGTGCTAAGAGCAGTGGTTGGGGTATGTGTGGATTGTAGTGAATGCGCGTTTCTTGGCTCAGCCACCCCCTTCACAAGGGGAATGAGGCCATATATATATATATATATATATATATATATATATATATATATATATATATATATATATATATATATATATATATATATATATATATATATATATATATATATATATATATATATATATATAAGCAATTAATTTAAAAATTTCAAGTACCCGAAACATCCCCAGACGTGTTATTCTATATCAATAGAATCAATTATAAACATGAAAGAAAAACACGCAATGAACAGAAAGTACAATTTGTTAATACATCATTAACATTCTAAAATATAGAAACTTTTCCCAAAATATATAACACAGAGTAATATTCTCTAGTCATTGCTAGATTGCTGGAATGGATTTCAGAAAATAATACTAAAGGCATTTTGATGGCAAGAAGCATATTTTTCTGAGTCTTCAAGCAGCCCATCAGGAGTCTCTCTCCTGGGGAGGTTCTGTTGCATCCAGAAACGAAGTACTTTCAAAGAGGAGATGGAATAAATAATCCCAGCCACATATTCTCACTGGTGATCCATTTTACAGGTTCTATGAACAATGGAAGTTGACACTCCAACTCACGGATACTTCAGGAAACTTATTCTGCCCCTCCCTTATCTCCATTAAATGAGTGGATCAGGAATCCTAGACTTCTAGAGGAAAGAAGGTGCATAATAATTTTTATTATTTTCTAAAAACAAAGTGGTACTGCCATAACTGAGATGAGAGTAAGTTGTAATACACAACAAACTACAGCATATACAGGAGATCTCAGACTTAGAACGTTCCCAACTTATGACAGCCCAACTCTACAAGAGCCACCAGGACAGGCAATATATAACGATTTTCTGCCATAATGATAATACAGTTGGTTAAATTAGAAATATATAGTACACTATTAAAAACATAATAATAATGCTAATAATGCAGTACAATGTTATTATTATCATTATCTCTGTTATTGTTAAAACAATATTAATAATCTATCTATCTATATACATCAGCCATTTTTCTCCTTATAGGGGGAAATATTAATAATAATAATTGAAATAAAAATAATAATGCTAATGATATAGTAATGATTATAATAACAACACAATATTATTATATTATTATTGCTTTAAAATAATAATAATAATAATAATAATAATACAAATAATAATAATATTTAAAGAACTGAATAACAAAAAGAAATTAAATTTAACCATGAAATAAAAACATTCTCGATGAGAGATAAAGAAAGAAAACAGAAAACTCAGAAATGAATACCATGGGTAGCTTGTACAGAGTGTAACAGGATTTATATTTTTCATTTTTATTACTGTTTAATATTATTACTCAAAGAATATGTATATAATTAAATAATAATAATAAGAAGAAATTTATAATACCAATATAAAAATGGGTATTACTGCTAAATATCTCTTTTGCTTTTACTTCTTACTTACTTACTTACTTCTAGTGTGTTTGGCATCCACTCCTAGGGTATCCTGTCAGACCAAACCTCAATGATTTAGAGGAAGGGGACTCCCTGAGGGAGGGGGTAAGAAAACTTCCTCCGTGTTCCCCTGCGTGTCGTAAAAGTCGACTAAATGGGGTGAAGTGAGGGGACTGGGAATCCCCTCCTCTGTATTTACTGCTCACAAAGGAGGAATAAGGTGGAATATGGCTTTGGGATATGGATATGGATGGATTCGTCACTGATTACCTTAACTTGCAAATCGTAGCACATACTGAATAAATTAGTTTTCACATTCTTTATAAAGTTCACTATATTTTCACATTCTTTAATACTTTCAACAGCTTATTTTATAGTCATGGTGCACAATGAGTAAAGACTCTAGTACCAATATATTTATTTGCCTTTGGTTCATTAAGCCTACGAACTACATATGAATGGCTGACAGACATTCTAGTCACAGGATAGAAGCATTGTAATTGTATATATTCATATTAGTTTCCAGTTAATATTTCTTTTTCTTAAGATTGGCCTACATTAAAAAGAATCCCCCAAGAAACTTAAAAATATATAGAGTATATATAAAATGTGAACTTGGAAATTAGCTTATCTCAGTGGATAGTGATGCAAAAAAAACAGTCCGGGTATAGTTGAGGGAGAAAGAATGCAAAAACAATGCTAGCAGGGAAAAAAGATGAGGCAAGAACTTCATAGCTTTCCTTAAGTCTCTGTGAACTGGGTTGTTGACCTCCACTGTATGTGGTGCATGTAAAATGGATCATCAAAGCGAAAGTATGGCTAGAACTACTAAATATGTCTTATATATTTGAGATACACTCAATTATAGATGCTGCACAGCCACCCTAAAAAAGCAGAAACTTACTCTGTCCCAGAGACAGTTGAACACTTCTTCTTTTACTGCCAACATTATTATGGAAATCAGTTTTTCTTTAACAATATTTTGCCCTCCCTTAGGATTCGTGACTTTTCCTTACTGCTACTATTTGGTGGCAGTTCAAATGATTTATATATACGTATGAAGATTGCTCTGATGTAATGAATTTTGTTCTGTTATCAATAAAATTTTAGAATTATAGTTTTTTACAGGTGTCCTGTTCACAGATAATGTCGCCAGTACTAATTCCTCATTCAATGTGTTACTTTCATTTGGACAGTTTAGGTGTGACCTATAAGCTAACCAAGCTTCATGTTCCGCATATACCAGATAAAAAGAAGAGAGAGACTCTAGACGGAAGACATTGAGACCAGCAAAGAAAAATGCCATAATATGAATAATTCTGAATATATATTACATATTCCCTAATACTGGTTTAAAAGAAGTAATTACAATAACCGTTACCAGTTGCTATATTTAATGCTAGACTTAAAATAATGGCAAAAGTACTTTAAAAAATTATCCTTAAATTCCATATTGATACTATACTACCAAGAAATTGAAATGAGTTAACATCAGTCATTAAAACTTACTTGACTAAAGTAAAGGCATCATCTATTAATGATGCTCTGTCAGCTGCTGAAAGTGTTTCATGCTCTGTCTGCAAGACATTGATGAGAGAACTCCAACCCGCTTCATCGTAGCTCACTCTATAGAATCCTCGTTGACCAGCATTAAATTTGATCCATTTCACTTCCCGAGGTACCATAAACTCAACTTAAAAAAGTAAAATATTTTTAAATTTAACTGGAGAGTGGCATAAAAAACAGGAAATAATTTACTTAATGCTTTAAACACAGATAAGATACAACACTAAAATTTATCTTTATTTAATTTTCAGATGAGACTGAATAATCTAAAATTCTGAGAAACTTGAAGTGCTCTCACAAATTTACTATACAAATAAAGACGCTATGTGGTACAAAGTACAACAATGCATAGATGATACTAGTTTCCTCTCTTATTATATAGTGCACAGTGGCATCCCCAATGAACTCCAGCATATATTTACTAACTTGAGGGATATTCCATTTTTTTTAAATCAATTTAATTTGGAACAAATTTTCCACTTCAAATGCATTTCATCCACCCAGAAAAAAAAAATTCTTATAGGGAATTTCCTGATAAAGTTTTACAATTTACATTATGCATATGGAATAATATCATGCTTAATTTTATAGAAACTGAAATGCAGTAACTGAATGAGAGAGAGGGTATATTAGACAATGAAAAACTTACTGTCGGTTAAATTCATCCAGTACATTTCTGAAGAATTTGGATTCAGATTTGTTATATAAGTTAAAGGAACATGCCATTTGTATCCTATGGTTGAGTTCAATGGTTCATTTGGATCTGTGACATTTTCTTCACAAACCAAAAACCTCGACTGATTTGCTGTAACATGCCCATTCTGTAATGTGATGCTAATGAGAGGAAAACCAGCCTGTAAGGTCCATGTATCCATTATGCCCTGAAAAACAGAGAGTAAAAGTCATAAGAAACATATATACAGAAAATCATACTAAAATTAAAAAGGACACGTCCCATAGCCATTCATCCAGAAACATCTAAAGTATTTAATCAATATCCAGAATTCCTACTAGAAAACTAATATCATAAGGATTTAGAAAAAACAAACTTACAATTTACTACGAAACAGTGTACAGATAGGACACTAACGAAAAGAATAAAAAACTTAAAAGGAGAAGATGAATACTCTGTACAGTGAATAAATTAGCCTAGACTGAAACTAGAGCATATGGACCTTGGGTGACAATGTCTTTGACGTAGGTCCACTCTTCATAGCTACAGATCAGAAGAGGACAGCAAGCAAATCAAGGGAGGAGAAGCAAAAAGGCAAAATTGTCACAATCAACTCTTGCTCCACATGGAGCACGAAATACTGGGATAGGCTTTGGTCATTAGAGTTGAAAAGCCCTCAATTTATTAAAAAGGGAAATTTCGAATACATAGACCTGACTTAATAATGGTATCAAGTTCTTTTCCACAAGACTGATATAATACTCAATAGTTTACTATTGAGCAAAGAGAGTGAAGAGAAATGTAAACTCCATTCAACAAATAATATCAACATGAATACTCATCACCACAGTATATCAGAATGATCTGCTTCAGCAGAATTCTTATTTCCTTTAAAGGTATTCAGACTAGTAAGTCATGAAGTTCTCCTACATATTACTATGAGGAGGTCGACAGGCTGACAAGTGTTACTTAAAAAAAAAAAAAAAAAAAAAAAAAAAAATTGTCTAAGAAATCTGCAGGAAATTTTTGGAATTTAACCATAAATGTAATACAGGTATATCAATAACATGTCAGAAGCAAACTATTGAGCATTTTTATATCAAAATCACTGTAGGCTAGAAGACTTGCAACACATTAGATGGAATGATTAAGCAGTTATTTATATATATTACAATAAACAATCAGTACCTTGATATTTAAAAAACGTCCATGATTCTGAGTGACTTTGGTTAATGCTTCCCAAAGGTTATCTGTTGCAGCATTGCCAAATTCGTGTGCTTCAAGATACAAACGCAGACCTTCTTTCAGCATAGGACGAGCAATGAAATTTTCCAGCATGCTGATAATAGATGCTCCCTAAAATTAATAGGAAAGATAAATAATGAATTTCCCACAGAAAAACAGATACAGAGCAAGATTTCTTTCATTTTAATGTAGAGAGATATTCACTGAAGAATAATGAATGTATTTTCATAATTCATCATAGAGCTCTACTTTCTCTTTAGATTAGCAAAATTATACTCCGAGGTCAAAGTGCTCTAACAAACAAAATGGAACTATAATGTACAGATTATATGAATTCTCTCTGAAGTTGGGATAGTTCTCCATCCTAGGCATGCTGAACTTACGAAATCAGACAATTTATTTGGTTCATACATATATTTTTCATCCTTCACTACCTTACCTAAAGCCTTGGGTATATTCAAATGCCGTACTTTTCTAACTGAGCTACAGTCTAGTGCCCTAATATAAAATAGGAAGATGGTGGGTTCTAAAAAGGTGCAAGAATATTCAGGAAGTATATTTTTCATTCTCAATAGCACAATTTTTCTCTATTCATCACATAAAAAGTACGCCTAACACTTGGAAAAGCAATTTCATGTTAGGTATTACTAGGAATACAATCATTCCCAAAAAGTCCTCAAAAAAAAAAAATAATAATGATACATTTCTTTCAAGATATTACCTATTTCTTTTTTTTTTATCTATATTAATAAGCCGAAAGGCTCTTACCATTTAATCAATAATCAAGTAAAATAGAATCAGTACTCAAATAAAAGGCAATAGAAAAAGACTATATAAGGCTTGTTAATGAGCAAATACGCACAGGATATCATTATTATCATTATCATCACCTTTATCCCATAAAATTAGTTACCATACACAGTATGTGGTATGAGACAGTTTTTTTTACATAGTATTGAATCATCATAAAATAGGGAATCCCATCAGCAGAATGCTCATGTAACATACCTATACATATACGAGGGCTAAAACACCTCTAAAGGGAGTGGCCAAGTCAAAGCAAAAGCTTTACTCTTTGAGGGAAGAGAATAGCCAGTACCTCTACAGCCACAAGTGTATAACTTTTACAACACGCAGAGGAACACCGAGGAGGTTTTCTTGTCTCCCACCTCAGAAGAGTGAAAAGTAGAAATTGCAAAGTAAGAGGGTAAGAGAAAATTAATTAGGAGGGGCAGAGAATGTTCAGCTCTCAACTCAATTAGAAACCACCTATCTCCAGAAAAGAAAGAAATTGTAAAGTAAAAGAACATGAACATGGGAGGAAGAGGATGCTTAATTCATTACTTGATAAAATTCACTCACCTCTAAGAAAAAAATAAGAATAAGCAGTGTGATAGCAAAAGAGAGAATGACCATGGGAGGTAGAGGATGCTTTATTAGAATGACCATGGGAGGTAGAGGATGCTTTATTAGAATGACCATGGGAGGTAGAGGATGCTTTATTAGTCAACTGAACAGAATCCACCCATTTCCAAGAATGACCAATGAAAATGATGAGTAAGAGAGATAGCAATAATGAACATGAGAAGCAGAGGGCACTCAACTCCTCACTTGAGCAGAGCCCACCCATCTCCATTGTATGATATACAGTACCTTATTATATGATATGGTATCAAATATAGACTCAATTTGTGCTGGATCAGACACTGGTGTAGATATTGGATGGGAAGCAACAAGAGCATCTAATGCCAGAGCAGGATGCATTTTTTGGACAAGGAATTGCTCTTGCATTTGCCAGCCTGGTTCAGCATCACTGGTGCCAAGATTTTCCATGAAACTTGCAAAACCCTCATTTAGCCACAAATCACTCCACCTGTTTAAAAATAAGACAAACTTAAAATGACTACTGTACATACACAGAATTAGAGTTGGAACATATTTTTTACATGCAAAGAACAAGTGTGTATGAAACTGCCTTAAAAATAATTTGAACACATTTTGCATCAGAAATAACATGCATTAGCCTTTATTCCTCTTTACTTTAGTAGCTATTGGAAACTGATAATATATGAAGAAATAGCGGTAAATACAAACCATGACATAGTAACCAGATTTCCAAACCACTGGTGTGCTAATTCATGTGCTATGACAACAGTAACTCTTTGCTGTGCCAATGATGATGTATGGTCAGGATCAAACATCAGGGCTGTCTCTCGATAAGTAATTAATCCCCAGTTCTCCATAGCACCAGCTCCAAAATCAGGAATAGCAATTAAATCTGTAAACAAAAGAGTAATTCCAAGCTGAAGTTGCATGTTAATCTTTTAGGCAACATAGAGCACTATCATACAGGAAAGTAGGAGAAGAGATATCTATATCATAACTTACAAAAAAAAAAAAAAATTTAATGACCAATATTAAATTACCAAAATATCTTGCAGGTTAAGTCCATTTTATTCATCATAAATAATGAATAAAATACCTAAGGTAATGGAAATATTCATTAATATGCAAAGCTAACATAAAGAAATATAAATAAAACAGTGGTACCTTTGAATGTATGTAAAAGCTTTGCAAAGATGACAGATATAATGCATATGGTGAACTCCCTGATATCATAGAAAAATCTGAATTAAAAACAAACAGAAAATGATAATCTGGAACAAAATAATACCAAATGCAACATAAAGAATAAAATTAAAACTGAAACATGTGCAGTGCAAAAAATTTCACACCATACAATATTCAGTAATCAATATCGATTATAAAATTCTCAAAAAGGATTAGTCACACATATTCATAAACTCATCACACGCAAAGCCCCATGCAAGAGTATGGAAGGTTTTCCGTAAAGATAATCGACAGCCTAGGACCATAAGCTTTCAGTGCATCATTAAAACTTTATGATATATATTATATATATATATATATATATATATATATATATATATATATATATATATATATATATATATATATATATATATATATATATATATATATATATATATATATATATATATATATATATATATATATATATATATATATATATATATATATATATATATTAATTGTTTGTAAGTTGTGTTGAGGCAAAAATTGTACTGTACAGTACATAAATATTCAGTACTGTACAGTACTGAGATTAGAGACACTTAACTACTGCAACATAAAGTATTTACTATTAATGAAGTTTAATACAGTATGAAAAAAGTAACAATACAAGACAGTACAGCAATACATACATTAATACTTGGGTAAATAATGGATAGGTTTTTGTTTGTATCGCGATTTTTTTTTGGCAATTTTTTTTTGTGGGTATATGCAAAAATATTAATATATTAAAAAAATAAAAATTCTCAGTATTTTCATTTTTTTATTGGAAATTTTTTTTTCATTATTTTATTGATAAAAAAAATTTATTTCCACCCTACGAATAATAAAACAGTAAGAAATAGTAAAAAAAAACATAAATTTGAACATGTAACTCTGCACCATAGAAAGTACGATACCAGTATCAGCGTTTCGGAAAACGCAAAGGGTCGCACCTACGTGAGCTAGCATATATTAAAATTTCCAGTAGTTTCATGATTTTATTGATAAAAAAAAAACGTATTACTTAGCCTAAGAAGGATAAAACAGTAAAAAATAGTAAAAACATATATACTAACAGTATTGCACCATGTAAAATACGATACCAGTATCAGCGTTTCGGAAAACGCAAAGGGTCGCACCTACGTGAGCTAGCATATATTAAAATTTCCAGTAGTTTCATGATTTTATTGATAAAAAAAAAAACGTATTACTTAGCCTAAGAAGGATAAAACAGTAAAAAATAGTAAAAACATATATACTAACAGTATTGCACCATGTAAAATACGATACCGGTATCAGCGTTTCGGAAAACGAAAAGGGTCGCACCTACGTGAGCTAGTACATATTGAAATTTTCATTATTTTATTGATAAAACAAGTATTTCCTAGCCTAAGAGTAATAAAACAGTAAAAAATAGTAAAAAACATAAATTTAGATATATAACTCACAGTATTGCATCATGTGAAATACTGTCCGATAGCGTACAATGTATTGGGGTCGCACCTACGTGAGCTAGCATATATTAAAATTTCCAGTAGTTTCATGATTTTATTGATAAAAAAACGTATTTCTTAGCCTAAGAATAATAAAACAGTAAAAAATAGTAAAAAACATAAATACTAACAGTATTGCACCATGTAAAATACGATACCGGTATCAGCGTTTCGGAAAATGCAAAGGCTCG